>JARVGP010001091.1:0-22407 GCA_029876185.1 Mansonella ozzardi
TGATCCATGATATTTTAGACATTTCGTACCTATTGGGGAATGTCCAATATGATTGGCAATTTACTATCGTGTTTATTGACGATTGTCGCTATAATATTGAAAATAAAAAGTAGTCGGAAACTCAGTAATAATGTAGTCGGAAAAAAAGAAGACAAATGGGTAAAAATAAAATTGTATAAAAATTGCCAAATTAACTGTGCAAATTAATTTTTGAAATTATCTGAACAATATATTGAAAAATTTTCTTACGCATGCTTTATATAAATTACCAAAATAACAGATTCCTTATTATCGTTACCATCATCATGGCTTGGCTTCGCAAACGAAGATTTACAGGATTTCATTTACGTTGACATATACTCGCTTGTAACTAAGAAAGCCAATATAGAATAGATAAGTATTGTTGCATATAATGCAGCAAAAAATCTGCCTAGTTGATGTAGATTGTACGGGTCTTTTTGCGGTGCTTTCTCTCCTCAGCAATTTCAAAAGAAACACCATCAGTATAAATTTGTGTGTTTCGATGACTTCCCATTAGATGCTAGAATAGATCATATATATTACTCTAAAACAATATCTGACTGAGATTAAGATATTATTTTGGAGAATCTTTATCTCGCTTTTTAGGGCACATCTCATGCGGGAGCCAATAGAAAGTGGCTTTTAAGGAGGGGAGGCAGCATGATAGAGGAAAAAAGCTGTTCGAGGAAAAACAGATGATACAGTAGATGATTCAAGATTTAATTCCATATAAAAGAGAAAATAACACCATGGCTCTGTAAGCAGCAATTTCGGTATTGTTCTTCAGATGTTTGTTGTAGCAAACCCTTTTATGAAGCTTTCCGAAGACTCTGAATGCGTTAGCTATATTGCTGTTTATCTCTTCGTCGATCGCATCAGAGGAGATGATATTGCCAATGTACTTGAATTCTTGGACAGTTTTAAGCTCTGAATTTTCTATGGTGATGCGTGGAGGATAGTATTCAGGATTCTTGATAGCGTTTGGTGATTGCCATTAAAAGCATATGAGATCTGTAGTAAGCCATTTGTGCTCACAGTCTCAAAAGGTTTGGTGAGGTTAACGAAGGTTATGTAGCGTGTTCTGTGTTGTTCTTTATATTTCTCTTGCAATTGTCTGAGAACAAATAGCATGCCACATATACTATTAGTTCTGCAGCCATATTAACTTTCAGTTAAAAGATCTTCGGCAATATCAGGAATCAATCTGTTTAAAAGAATTTTTCTTGGGGGATTTTTCCGACTGTGAAGAGCAGAGTATACTTCGATAGTTTGAGCAATTTGACTTGTCTTTTTTCCTTTTTAAGCGAGATTGTATACCGGAAATCTGATATAATTTTCTCCCAACAATGTACAACAAGCTCGTGAAATTCGGCATAAGATATATGGCTTCCATGTCTTCAGACTTCAGGGGAAATACCATCAAACTCAGCTCCTTGCTATTTTTTTTTTTCAAAAATAAAATCAATTAATTTTTGAAATTGCCCATAAGAGTGTTCTGCAGGAGGAATTTATCCAGTTCTTTTTTTGCCTTTTATTTTTGAATTGCCAAGCTTTTAACTACACGACTGGCACTGAAGGGAACTTGAAAATTATTTTGCAAATTACTTTTTGAAATTACCTAAAATTTACACTGAAAAAATTTTTTAATGTATGCTTTACATAAATTTCCAAAATAATAGACAGATTTCATATAATACAAATAATATAGGCAAGTCGAGCGTCATTCTATGTTCTCGTCATATCAGCAATATTTGGTATTGTTCCAGGTGGAATAAGCACTGTTACACAACAAATTCAATCTAATGTAAATTTTCAAATTTGCAAATTTGAGAAATCTTATATCTAAATAATTATTATATTACCTATTCAATTAACGGCATGTTCTGAAAAAATTGACTTAATGGATAGGAATGAAATTAAAATAAGAAAGAATACTAGTAAATTTCGCATTCATAATATTTCCGTTTTATCGTTCAGTTAATTTCAGTTTCCCAATGCACTGACGTTTTACATTCAATTATGCGCATCAATCAGTGGACTGTCGCATGCATTTATTTTTGGGATGGCCCATAATCAGATTCGGCAACGAATTTTTGTGATGCTCAAATTAAAGAAATGTTTTGAAATACAACAAAGACCATCGCAGAAGACCATTTTTCCAGTGACTACTTTAAATACACGCAATTTAATCCGCATTTGAAATGTGTATGCACACAGAAACACACAACATTCTCTTCATTAAATTTTTGGATTAAACGTTGTTTCTTTCATTAATTGACATTGTAACATTAACATGCTTGTATTATTTCCTGAATGATTCTTAACTTCTTAATTTTAGGATATATTAGCCTGTAAAAGCTAACAATATTGATGATATTGTTGAATAATACGAATCTTCGTACTTTAATGAAACTGTATTCTTGTGAAATGAAATAAGTTGTAAAATTTCATACAAAATTGTTTTATATGCTAAAGTACAAATATATAAACCAGTATTAACTTTTTTAAAAGATTTTAAGACATACAAATTGACTGGAACTTAGAATTCAACAACTCTCATTGTTTGATTTTTAATGCAAGAAAACTTGTACAGATGATATTGCTTATAATATATGCTTCAATAGACATTACAAACATTTCTGAAATATGTTTAATATAAATTAGCGCCATCAATTAAATTTAATAAAATTTTTTAAACCGTAAAGTTTCTATGCAAAATTTGAAGATATTTATTTTTTTAACAGTATTACTTATATTTCATACGAATTATAAGTGATTTTTATTAAACATATCTTAGAATATCTTAAACATATTTTATAATTATTAAAATAAATTGCTTTTCGGCATAGTTTTTTTAATTTTACATTTATTGCGAACTTTGAAGACAACATTAAATGTATATTAAGTATTACATAAGGAATAAGAATTACACTTCTTGCAAGAGTTCGTCTTATTGTCCACTCGACTGTCAATATGTTGTTGACTAAATTACTCATTGATTCTTAATTCTTACATTTTCTTTTCGGGGTTCCTACATAAAATAAAACGATTTTATTGTCAAATATGATCATGATAACAGATGAATAAGTTTATAATATCTTATATTGCAACCAAATTTATCACTGTTGGTGGACATTGTTATCGCTATAATTTTTGCTTTTTTTGCTGACTTAACTGTTTTACATGTAATTTGTGCAACATATATGAATACATTTATCGTATAAGAAGAATATGTAATTTGTATGATTTTTAAGTTTGTTTTCCCACCTACTCGGTATTCTCAGGACGTCGTAAATGGTGCAGTTATGGTTCGTATTTATTGTATTTAATGATTATATATGTAACTTAAATACTATTTATTGACTATAAAATTATTTTTGCTTTTTATGTATAAATAAAGATTCTATTTGATATAAATTTTTATTGCATTAAGATTTTTTTCTTTATTACTTTTTCTTATTAATTTTTAATTTTTTTTCTCGTCCATACGAAATATTTTTTAATGCATTTCCTTTTTTTTCGTCCGAACAAACAAAGTTCTTGGTGATAATTTTATTTCAGGTACTAATTATTACTTTGTTTGGTTTTAATGAAAGTAACGAGATAGATTTTCTGAACAATCACTGTGACATCAAATACGGAAGGTTAATTTCTTATTTTCGAAATTAATGGATCTTCCAAAAGTTGAGTAGCAGTGTGCTTATCGATAACCTGGTCCTACTGATAGCATATTTTGTTTATTCGATCTGTTATTCTATGGAAACTTTCTGTTGCAAAGTACAGTAGATTATTGAATTTTTGATGGTTCAGTAGTTTTTTTCTACTATTCTTTAATTGCTGAAATTTCAGTTTTAAAATGGCAGCGTTTTTTCATTGCTGCTGGCATCCCAACTGCGGTTGCATTAAAACATTCAAAGTCCTTTGCGGAGCAGCGAGTGCAATTCACAATGTTAGATGCCCTGGATAATTGAGCTCGGCATTGTAACAGTCGGAGATCAGGTGGAATTGATTATCATATTTTTGAATGAATTATGAATTACTGGAATTTCGCCAGTTTGATGTGCTAACTGTATTACAGTTCACACAATGCTATTTTAGCTTAATTAAAAATTTAGCAGTTATGTTATATTGTGCAATTCGATTTTTCTGAAAACGTTTAGTTTAGATTGCCGTTCTGCAATACATCCGGAAATTGAAGTCAGGGAAAGAAAAAGTGGATTGTAACTCGTCAGCAATGGAAACGGAAACTATAGCCACCGCAAAAGGTTTCTTTTTTATGTTATAGTGGTTGACTTCTTAAAAAAATTGTACTTGGGATTGAGTTCTTTCTCTAAATTTGGCTGCGAAATCTGTACATTTGCAACTTAATTTTCTGAAAAACTTACGACATGTAGAAATTTCAGGACAGAAAGCGACATCAGTGGCACCAGACCGTGACGACATTTACCACGTTTATCTACCAATCGGCGCGACAGCAAAAACGCGAGCTATTCTGCAAAAGCACGACATGCTAAAATCTGCAGGTAATAAAGAGATGTAAAAATAAATAGCAGTATGATAATTATTCTAAAATTCCATGTTTTGCATTGCATGAAATGTGATGATAGAGTTATTCTACTAACTTTTTTTGGTAGTTCAAGTTATAGTATTTTGAAAGAGATAGCGCTCGTATGCCTCAACACTAATTCATTCAGCAGTGAGCCAGAACCAGTTAAATTTAGAAATCATTAGGTATTTTCCTATTTAGGTTTATTGAAACGTGGTTCCAGTGGGGTGCGACAATCAGGAAAAGATATTCTTCCATTAGCAAAACAGAATAATGCAGTTCGTCAAAGTAGTACAACGGGCAGCAAATACAATATTATAAGTACGGCAGCATCGTCAGGTATGGTGGAGTTTTTTTTTCTTTTTTTAAATAAAATAATCCTTCAGTAAAGCTTTCCCTTCAATGAAATTTGCTGCAAGAGGTTGTCATGATATCTAAGAGCCGATTGAATCTGCAAAACAAAAGCAAATTAAAGTTTTATTTTTCTTTCACTAGAATTTAAATGTATTAAGTCATGATCCATTATTTACTATACGATGGGATATATCTACTAATCTTGAAGAGTAAGTAATGCGATAGTTTCTCAGTTATAGTATCGTGTGAATTTCAGAAGTATCTTCCACCACGGATGAATTTTATGGTCGTTTTGGTATTAAAGGTCTTGTATCCGATCAGTTGGACGCACGAAAACTTCCTGGGTAATATTTATTGGAACACGGGTTTTAGAAATCTAAGCAATGCAGTCATTTCGATGGGAAACTACATTTTCTTTGCGCTTTAAATAATCTTTCGTAGGATTTGAATTCATGTAAAGGTTTGAAATTGTACATCATCTTTCAGGAGTACTCGAATGAATGCTTCATCATCAACAAATTTATTTGAGCGTGCCATCAACGAAAGTGCATCGGATCGTTTGCAGAGCCACTGTTCAGAGTCAGACTCAGTGAAATGGAAGCATGGAATCCTAGCAACAGAATGAATGATTCAGTCAGTACTTTGAAATTTTGTTTAATGCTAGAAGTGGATTACAGTATGTTTGTAAGCAATGAATTTTTTCAAATTTTTGAGAAATCACAGCTGTTCTAAAATTATTTTAATATTTAGTAGTCACTTTTGAGGAATTTTTGGATTATTGTAACCGTGGATGATAGTGCAGACAGTGCAACATTTACATTTAAACCATCCTTTTGTCAAAAAAAATTTTTTAGACTCGATCGAAATTCACTGGAGCAATAAGAAAGCGGAAGATACAAAGTGTGAAGAATACTACGCGCTTAAATGTTAATACGCGACGAATTTTTGGTCGGGGCAGACCATCCGTGTTTTATCGTTTGAGTTGATTCGCTGATAAATACTCACTTGAAAAATTATTTGGAAAAGTATATGAAATGCAAATCCACATACATCATTAGTTTAAATTGAGTTTTTTTGTTTTAACTTCGTATTCGGACCTGTAAATTTTTGGCATTATAATACTGTTTATCAATTTTCAATTTTATCCAAGGTTATGGTCTCTATGATGTATTCGAAGTTAGAATATTCGAGATTCTCACGTAATGCTTCCAGCTGTCGAAATACCCTTTCAATTGTTTCGATTGATTGTGGTCTTCCAATCTCTTTCGTTCCCCCTGATGGACTCCAATTCCTTCTAGAGGAACATCTTGATGATCGACAGTTTCCCAAATTTGTTGATAAGAATATCTCTTATGACTTCGTAGTTTTCGGGAGCGATGTCGTAGCCTCTGACGGCTAGCAAAGCTTCCCCTCGGAGGCATGAGAATAAATAGTTTAACTTTTGGATGGCTGGGATCGGGTGCTTGTGAACTCTAACCTCAAAGTCACTCCAAAATTGTCGCCATAATCTTAGGTCTATCACACCACGTGATTTTAGATTTCTAATTTTTTACTGGCTTTTAAGAGATTTTGTCTTTTAATTATCATTTTTGCTGGAGTTCATTTTATTCTAAAATAAAACTATCATTATCATCTGGTTCAAATGACTAATCGTAATTATGGCAATATTTTTTGGTATATTTCTCATTTTTTCCTGAATTCTATGAATAACTTATAAATCAATTATTTCATAAATTCGATTATTTAGAATTTTTGTAGAGAGATTTACAATTCCTTTTAAATTTTCATATCATTTTAATCATGTAAATTATATATATTGTTGACAAATATCGTAGTTTAAATTTAAATTTCGAAGACAATGGAGAATGGACGTTTAGAACCTTTGGAAATACTTGAGAAAGATTATTACTTGGGTGAGCATAATGGCTGGTATAGTGATGGTGAACAAAGAAAAAGCGAAAGGTTTGCGATTGTCCTTTTTACCGAATTTTGTTTGAGTTGGAATTTGGTAAAGAGTTCTGTACTTTAAATTTGCATAGACTATATCTGAATAATAAAACTCGCGGCTCAAAAAAAAAAGGAAAAATTTAAAATTTGTACAATAGGATTTTTGAAATTCCGTTATCAATGTTGGATTTTCGTATGCATAAATTTTATTAAATAAGAAAATCTAAGAACGTTAGACTCATGTGCCACTATTCATCAAATAAGATTATAGAATGTATTGTGATATCCTAATGTTTTTTTTTAGTTCTGACGACGAATTGCGCGAACAATTATCGGAATTAGCTGGCATACAGTGCGAGGCGAGAAAAGAAAGACGTAAATGTTTTAATTACTTTGAAATCACCATTTCTTGGAAAAGTTGGAATTGAAAATCCAATCGTTGAATTTGGGTTGATTTTAGGACGAGAAAAAGTGAAGAAGCGGGATAAATTCGAATTAGATATGGACAATGAACTAAGTGGAAATTTTGTTGTGCATACATCGAAAATGTTCTCTTCACCGGTAAAAAGAAATACAAAGGAATCAGAGAGTGTGTTTTTATTTTTACCGCATCATTTTAATTGAGCAATTTTACTACAATTCTTCATTGCGAGAAGTTTGTAATTCTGTTTGTTTATAGCATAGAATTATCAACGAATTTTTTGTTTCTTACCAAATTTCCCTAATTTTTGAAAACTAATTTTAAATCTCTAATGCTTTTGATGAATAATTTAACAGCAAGATTGTAGAGTTTTATTTCTTGTTTTACCCAATTAATTTAAATTGATATTTTATGAGTCTTTTACCTGCAAGTTTTGATGTAAAAATTTAGAAAGCCTTTTTTCGGCTTTTTGATATTTTTTTCAAATTTTTGATTACTAGAAAAGTGTATTAATTTTAGCTGGCAATGAAAGCGATATGGATATAGAAAGTAGTAGTAGCAAAACTGTGCAGGATGAGACCACTTCAAAAAGCGGTAATTCTTTTAGTACATTTGCTTCTTTGTTAAATGGTACTAGTTCATATTTTTATGATATTATACCAAATCTATTTTAAGAAACACGGTTGTAGTGAAACATTTTAGGTGCTACCTCTTCAGCAAGTAACAAGGACTCATCAAAGAATTTAATTAAATCGGTTAGTGCAGCAATTTTTGTGTTTGTCTTGTAATTATTTGTAAATTTTTGTAAATTCATTTAAATTTGATTTAAATGCTGATTGCAATTTAATTCTCAAATATTGATGCTTATTGTTCTCAGATATTGCCGATTTCGTTATTTTAGGTAACTTTCGATGATCAACTGGATAAAGTTGAGCATGCTCAAAGTTCAACATCTTTTTCCAAAGATAATAGCAAAAAAAATGAAGCAGTTGAATTCTACGATTCGGATGAAGATGAAGACAATGAACGCTGGGTATTAATGTTTTGATCATTTCGAATTTTTGTCTTCAAAGCAGTTTTTAAAATTTTTTTGCAGTTCCGAAGAGACATAAGTTTCAGGGGTTGTTAAGGTGCCGTAATTAATATATTTAGATACGTCATCATCGAGAACAACTGAAAATCGTGAAATCCTCCAACAATTCTTCTAAAGATGATAAAAACACAAAGCAAAAAAAGGATAAGGACGACGATACGGATGCAGTGCTGTCATGCCCTGCATGTATGTCGTTATTAACAAGAGACTGTCAAAGGCATGAGCTTTATCTTAATCAATATAGGTATATTTTTTCAAAATTTTCTGTCAGCATTAAAAAAGTGTTATATGGTTTAATAGTAATGCAAAAACACGTAGAAAAACTGTTTTTCTAGCAGTTGGTGGAAGGAAATATATTGTCGCTCGTTTTTTTGGTCACAAAATAAATATTGAGATTGTTGTACACTAAGCAAACAAAGCAATGACTTCTAGCTGCTAATATTGCGATACTTTTGAAAGTAAAGCTGTAGCAGTCTAAAGAAAGTGACCATTTAGATTAAGCAACAGGAATAATTGTAAAATCACTGCAAAGTCAAAAGTTGAACATGTGGGCGACCTAAGCAGTATTGCATCGTAAAAATTAATAATTTCAGGGCTGTTTTTGTGGAAAACTGCAGAATTGTGGAAAATGAAGTGTTGTTTTTGCCCCAATCAGGGAAAAATAAGCGGAAGACTCGGAACAATGCTGCAGGTTGTCATCTTAATCCAAATATTCTCGTTGCTTTATCTAGACATATCAGTTTGTTTTGAACTATTGCCAGAATTTTTAAAATCTTTTTTAGCGATTAAACCGAATGCTATCGTTGATCCTGCCAATGTAACAACGCTTCCGAAAGAAGATTTATTTCACCCAGTCCTTTGTAATATTTGCTCCACAAATGTTGCAGTATTTGATTATGAAGAGGTTTTTCATTTCTTCAATGTTCTTACAGGATATTCTTGATCTCGTGCGGAGAGATAATTTAATTAGATTTTCATTAGTAATCTTTCATGTCCATATTTTTTGGCTGTTGTGATTTCTAATATTTATGGCACCTTCCATCAGTAAAATTCATCACACTTGATATTCTTTTTGTGAAATTTGTCATAATTTTTTTTTGCAAATCTTTTCCAAGTTTAATGCTCCTTCAATGGTTTTTACTTTGTTAAAAGAAGAAAGCAATTGAACTGCGTTTGACATTTCAGCATACTAAGAAAAGGAACGGAATTAATAACATTTAGAACGATATAATTTTCGAAGAAAAATTCAGATATGTTCCTTCATATATGAAGAATCTGTGAAGAATTCATATACTTTTCTTCTCACTACTTTGAGATCAAGAAAAATAAAGATGGCTGCTTATTTTTCGATGAAGCAGATTAGTTTCTTTTCCTTAGTCAAGTTGTAGTCTTAGGCGACGGAACTGTGCTTTCACTTCCATTTATGAAAACTAAATGAATGGGTGGATAGAACATACAGATATTCCAAAGCAAATTTCCGTGGATTCTAATTTAAATTAAAAGTCCCTTATTGAAAAATAGCTAATAGACAATAATAAATGGAAAAACATACCGGTAGGCTATTGCGGAGCGTTTACTGTTCATTTTTGCATTTCTTTCGAAATACTCCCTAATTGTGGCTAGGCTTCGCGAATTTTCGGTGTGTCACCCGCGGTTGACAAAATTCTCGTGAATATAAAAACTAATGAGAGATAGCAAATATGTTTACATATGATGCAGCGAAAGATGGAAGAAGAGAGAAGGAGGTAGATACACGTGTTTTTATGTGATATCTCTTCTCAGCGTTGAGATATTGTTTCAGAGAGTCTTTATCGTTTTTTCGAGGTACATCTCATGCGGGAGACAGTAGGAAATTCGCCATATCGATAATCTTGAAGATGGTGATCGTCCATCCTAGATATGTGCCTGCCCAGCGTAATTGCGTCCTTGGCAGCTTGTTGAATATCTCATTTGCTGCATGATCAGTGCAGTGGATGTTGAGGATTAAGTGGAAGCAGTGCCGATGGAAACATTCGAGAAAACACAGAAATAGCGATAGATGACCGTAAGATTCAGATCCATACAAAAGAATAGGTAGTATCATAACTCTATACGAGCAATTTTGGTACTGTTTTTCAGAGCGAGATGATATTTGTTTGTTGCACCAAACTTTTTAATGGATCTTTCCGAAGTATTTCCTTACAGAGCTTCGTTATTCTGTTGTCTATCTCTTTATCGGCGTCTGAGGAAACGATACTCGTAAGATAATTGAACTGAAACAGTCTTTAACTTTGAATCCTATAATGACGGTATTTTCTGTCTACTTTATGCTGACTTCCAGTCTGAAGAGCTGAGCGATTACCACAAAGCAAAATGTTAAACGCTGCAAAGCGACTTCTGCAAGCAACAAAAGCGTCATAGCATATAGCAGTTCGTGAACCGGATGATTTAGATTCTTAGTTTGATGCTTTAGTCGTTTCAGATTGAATAAGCTGCCGTCAGTGCGGTGTCAGACATAGATGCCGTTTTCTTTGAAAAGGTCTGCCTGACTCTTTGTAGAAAAAAGCGCTGAATAGAAGGACACAACCTTGTTTCACACCACTGATTATTGAAAAGTGCATCGGCATAACTCATTTGACAGAGCTGATTCTCATACAATATTTTGAGGAATTAGGGGACATATTATTCGTTTCAATGTCGCCATAAGCCATTGCTGTTTACTGTTTCAAAAACTTTGGTGAAGTCAATAAAGGTTATGTAGAGTCTTTTGTTTTATTCTTAACTTTTTTCATAAACGTCCAAGAACAAATACCATGTCGGATGTGCTCTATTATCTTTGAAGCCACATTGACTTTCAGGTCTTCGGCAAATCAGTAGCAGAGATCAATCTTTTTTTAGGAGTAATCTTGAGATTTTTCCAGCAATGGAAAGCAAAGTTACATCACGAGAGTATGAACAGTCGGAAATGTCTCCTTTTTTCTTATAAAGGAGAATGATGATTGTATTTTTTTTTTGCATTTCCTTCGAAATACTTCTAATATGCATTCTTTTAAGGAAATTGTTTACTAAATTATGCTCGTTCCTTATTTTCGTAGTATTTATCGTATAAAAATATTTTATCGTTATCACAAGTAAAAAGACGGAGATATTGATCAGTATTCACTGCCACTAATACCATATTCATCCCGGTAAATCCATTATTTAAGAATACAACAGCGAGAATTAAGTATTTCTAAAAAATTTATCGACATTATTAGCTGTGCAGTGTTTGGAGTAATCTTCCATTCGAAGTGATATCTTCATTTCTGCAGTATATTTATAAAATAAATCGTTCGACCTGAGTGCTTGACGCTTAACACTAATAGAAAGACGGAAATGTTGGTCAGTGTGAACATGGGGCCAACAATAAAATATCCATTCATATGTAAAGTATAATTTATTCCTGATATTATTTATTCTTCTTTGTTTGCAGTGTTGTTGACAATTTCAGGAATTTTTTCGCCTAAGATAGATTAATTGCAGTACATCGAGGGTACAGTAGAATTGGTATTCCTTGTACGACCGTATAAGCAGAACAGCTCAGTGCAGTTCAACCTGCGATAATGCTGAAGGGCAAGTAAATCTCCTAAAATGAATCGTTATCCAATATTTAAATTATAATGAATGTTAGAAATATGCAATATTTCCTTCTCGGAAGTAAAGAGCAAACGAAAAATCTTAAATTACTTTCGTATGTTTGTACGGCACGATTAGCAATTTAGAATTTTTTACATGAGAACAGACGTTGAATTCAACCTTTCGTGTTCTTCCTGCTTTTTTTTTTTTTATTTCAGGAAAAAGAACCAACTTTTGTTCATTTATTTTTACTCACGCAACAAGTCTTTTACGAAACAGAATTCTTCCGGTTATATTGATTAACAGTTGTCTAAAATGCAGCATAATTTCCATAATTAAACAGGTGAAGATGCAAATTAAATGAATTGAAAAGGAGTTTATTTTCTTATTTTATGTTAAAATGAAAAAATTGCTCATATATTCGAAAATTATGACACTTATTGACTCAAACCTGGAGTTTAACTCAATGTAAAAATTTTTCTGGAGTTTAACAGTACCAGAAATAATTTGTATGGCATATTTAAGTGCATGAAAAACAAAATTTGTGTGAAAATCACTAACAAAATAAGAGTTTTTTATGAATATCTGAGTTACTAATCACTTCATATCAAGTTATCTCCTTTTTTTATTGCATACAATCAAATTGCATGATCTGTTCATGTATTTTCATTTAATTACATCTGGAAGTCTGATTGACAGCAAATGTTTGAATTCCGCATATGAAAAATGATATCTTTTTCAGACATATGGATATGAAAAATTTTGTAATGATTTTTTTATTATCCCATTCAACGGAATTGGAATTGTTACAAATGTGAAATGAATTCGGAAAATGGAAAAACTCGATTTCTAAATATAATCTAAACACGATTTCTTAACAACACTTTTGGCCTATAAGTTAAAAAATGCTAGCTGATAATTAATGATAAAATGTGACATCTATTTACTCCAAGATAAATCAATAGAAGTTTGGCCAAGCAACAGTGAAAGTAACATCAAATCTTCATCCACTACGATAATATAAACAATAATAAGTTTTCTGTTTTATTGAATTTTTCATCTTGTTAAGCATTAGATGGATTATCAGCCAATTAATAAGAATGAATTACATTCAGTTGATTACACTCAGCTGACATTAGTTGAAAAAATTAGTGAAAATTTAACTATAATAGCAATAATGTGTGCTGGCGCTGACCGTATTTTGGCACTCCTCGATGATTCCTTCAATTAAAAATATAAACTTGATTGATTAGAATATAAATTGGCCAAAATTACTTACAGTTCTTTTCGTAATAAAAATAATCTTCATTCAAAATTGAGTTGACGTGTAATATTTCTGAAGAGAATGCGGAATACATTTTACGAGAATTAGGAACGACCTGGGATTGGCTCTCAGCTTTCAAGGGAAAAATTTTGATTTCCCGAATTTACTCAGTGTAAATTTCTTTAATCTTAAGAAATATGCTCTCATATCTAAGCGATACTTAAAAAGTTTATGTTACAGCAATTAGAAATCCAGCAAACATGTTTGCAGGAAGATGATTGCCAATAAACAAGTAATCTTAAAAGGTTATTTTAATAACCAAATATTGATAATAAGAATGATAATAAGCATTCTCTTAAAATTAAAAATCCGTTCGATTTATTCATTCTGCAAAACCAACAACTGGTTGAACACGCTGTTTCCATTTAGAAAATAAACGCTTGAAAGGTTGAACCATGGCACATCGAATATCTTTTTGTCGATACAAAAATACCATTACCATATTGAAGGAATTGAGTAAACGCAAATATACGCAGCATATTTCGATAATTTCTGATAATGGAGAAGAAATATTTTTAAAAATGCATTCTACTGCTGATGCTACCACAACAAGAACTGTAAAAAAACCCAATAAAGCAATTAAAGCAAATAATTACTTACAAAACTTATTACTTGTTATGAAAACAACGCTCATTCTTACAACAATTGTTTGGTCGTTTTGATGCTAACGTTGATTTAAAACAAACTTTTGCTTTTAAATCAAGAAATATCACTGTTACGTTTATCATTAAAGAAATATAGCGCTCATCAAAAGTATTAAAAAAAGTACAAGTATAGAAACGTACTAAATGTAAAACAACAAGATATTAGTGTCGTTTGAGTGTATTGCTTTTGGTTTTTGAGAAAACGTGACAAGTTGCAATTATACGAATGTTTTGAAAGATACTGTGCACTGAATTTCCTGAAAGTAATATGATAAGATTAAAATTCCATTTATATTTTAAATTTGATTGTATTTACGTTGTTATCTAAAAGGGATAAAAAATTAATTGATAGAACAGATATGTTAGTTTTATTTAGCTATGTGTTTGTCTATCTATATTTTATATTGTATTTTATTATTTAGCAGCGGACGATAGATCTGTTTTCGATCTGTGCTACTAGCTGATAGTACTATTATGAGATTGTTGTAAATATTTCTGTTGGGAAATATTAACAACATTTTTAATTTTGAATTGACATCATGCCTATCAGAATTTACTGAACGAAAAGAGATGCGCCAAAATTTTCAAAGGCCTACTTTCTCAAAATGACAACCACAACGACCATTAAAAAAACACTTAGTGATGAAGCAATGGAGGACAGTAGTAATAACGCTTCATAAAAATGAGACGAATATACGGTGTGTACCCTGCAAAAAATTATCGTTTCATATATTTTTGAAAACAAAAGTTTTCGTTCTATTACCAAAAGTTTTGTTGATGTTGATTATGATCAGCAATAGATATAGTCAAGATCAAAATATTCATTTTTTTAAAATATTTAGAATATAAATATTCATTTATTTAAAAAAATTCACTTGTTATCACCACTTACATGCAAAAACTGGATATAAGCCGAGGAGGTTCAATAAAAGTTGGAACAAGAACAATTATTATTACAATTACAGTAGTCACATATTGTGCAGCAATTAATGAACAATTTATTCGCATGCTGTGAGTATAGTACTGTATTGGGAATGCTATAACGCAAAACCTTTCTATGCTGTTCATCAACAAACCCAGTCCGTTCAGTGTATACGATATTGTAAGCAAGATTGGTACCTGAATTTTTAATAGCTAGATTAGTAACAGATTTATTTGTCGATTAAAACTGCTATAATACTATTGTTTATTTTTTAATTTAAAGAACGAATAAATGATAGGCTGCATATTTCTTCCATCATGTTATTAAGATTTTGTATTGATTTTTAATGTTTCTTCCTTTGAAGTTTATGGTCGAAGTTAATTATATTTCAAAAAAGAAAATGGCAGATATATGGCATTTGAAATTCTTAAGATGACTTTTTTGTGTTTTTACACAAAAAGTTCTGTTTCCGCAGCATTAATTCAATTTTGTGGAAAAATAGCAAAAAAGAATATTTTCCGGAATTTCTTCCAAAAATTAAACAGACATTCAGCATGCATTCGTGATGACTAATCAATTTTCTATCAACGGAATTAGTTAATCGTTTTATTCCCAATAATGTTATACTCATTCCGGTAAATCCATTATTGAAGAATACAATAGCGACGATAAGGTATGTATTTCTGAAATACTTAAATTTTTTTGTATAAACAGTTGGATGTTTTTTTCATTCTCAAAACTTCTTTGATGAAACTTTTTACTAAACTATAATCCTTGCTATTTTTACAGCATCTTTATAACATAAATCGATTCACCTGAATGCTTTACGTATTATTACGAGTAGAAAGACGGGAATGTTGATCAGTGTGAGCATGGGACCAACAATGAAATATCCATACGTACGTAAAACATAGTCTATTCCGGATATCATTTATTCTTCTTTGTTTGCAGTAGCGTTGAAGTTGCAGTAATTGTTTTGCGTAAGACAGACTAATTGCAGCACATAGAAAGATATAATAGAATTGGTATTCTTTATACGATCACTACAGTAGAACAGCTCAGTACACCTTAAATTAGATGATGCTCTGCGGCAGGTAAAAAAAATTCATTTCTCCTGGTATATAAACCATAATGAATGTTAGAAATATGCAATATTTGCTTCTCTGAAGTAAAGAGCAAGCAAAGAACCTTAAATTGCTTTCGTATATTTGTATGGCACGAATGGCAATTTAGAATTTTTCACATGAGAACAGAGCCTTACCATTTAAACTGAACCTTTCGTGTTCTCCCTGTGTGTTTTTTTTTTTACTTAAAAAAACCAAGTGCGTTTTGTTCATTTGCTTTCTTTACTGATATAACAAGTTTTTCAAAAAATAGAATTTTTCTAGTTGTATCGATTAACGGCTGTGCAAAATGCAGCATCATAATCTGCACAGCAGAACAATTAATAAAGATGCAAGTTAAATGCTGAAGGAGAGTTCATTTTCCTGTTTTCCGTTGAAATGAAAAAATTGCTCAAATACTTAAAAATTGTAGCATTTAAGCCGTATATTTGTTTGAAGTTTAACAGCATTAAAAATAATTTGCATAACAGAATATGTGTGAAAATCATTTGGAGAAATTCATAAGGGTTTCTTGTTTTTGAGTTATTGGTTATTTCATACCATGTTATTTTGCTTGAATTCGATGATCTACTTCCTTTGCTGATTTAAGTTTCGGCATGATAGTTAAGAAGAATGATCATCTTTTATTTGATTGTTAGCATTTTGAGTCATCTGCCAGATATGTGCTCAGATCTATTTGATAAATGAACGAATAATTTGCAGATCTTCTAGCTATTCCAGTAATGAAAATCTCAAAAATTTAGCTAAGTGCGCAAGTGTAATAGAAAAATATTTTTTCACTACAATAACTTAGCTAACATTAAGCTTGTTTTTCCGTTTGGTTTTTCATCATATTAAGTGGCGATAAAATTAATAAAACGGAACAATACTGAGCTGATAAAACTGCCAGTTAACACTATCAATTTAAAGTTGATGTCAGCTGAGTGCAACTAGTGAAAATTAAAGTGACCATAACAGCAATACCTACTACATAATTGAAATGACTTTACATTGGAACTCCTGATTAATTCTTTAATTAGATATGTAAATTTGAATTCAGCTATGCATATTTATTAAAGATGAAATATGCCAGGAGAAATCCTGAAGCATAATATACAAACGTGGAGACTAAGCAAACAACACAGAGTAAATACTAATAGTGCTGTGGATGTTCACGTTCTCGTATATTCTTTGCTAAATATCGTTCTCCTTTCGTTTCATCGTTTCTGCAGCTCCTATTTCTATGCTACTACAATGTCGTTGAACCATTGAATTGTCGCCTGCGTCTTCGAAATAGAATTCTACACTGAATTTTGATTGACTAACTCTCTTATTTGTTTAGTAAAGTGGTTAAGATAATATGTACATTCTTTGCAAACTGATCGAAAGAATATTGCAATAAAGAAATTTATTGTTACAGTAATCTTAAAATTATACAAAAGCTTGGTTATTACAACGGAAGTTCTTTCAACAAAGAATTTTGCCAGTACAACAGAGGACTTTGTCAGCTATCTAACATTGCAGTTGATTTCAAGTAATAAATTAATAGAAAATGTTTCAGGAAAATTTAAACATTGCTAATAAATTGATGATCATTTTAGAACATTAGTTTCCGGCTGGTGATTTTCGAGAATTAAAACATGGTCCGCGAAAGCAGCGGCGCGGTAAATAGAAAACAGTAAAGTTGTTAGGTCATTACTATTACTTTAAAATCTTGATTATTTTTTATTTTAATTTTAACGAAACTAATATTCTTAAGCATTATGATTCGCACTATTTTGATTTTTCGAAATCTATGCAATTAATTGTATTTTTTCGACTTCTTTGACAAGGTATGACCAAAATTACTTGCAATTAAGTTCCATAAATTATATATTTTACACTTGAAATTCAGTTGCATGCAACATTCCTGAATTGGTTGTAGATTACATTTTACAAGGATGTCTTTGGCATCACAGCTTTCCAGTGAGTTACACTTTTCGAAGAACTGTTACTTTTAAGAATTTGCAGAATATTCCTTGTCGTATATAGAGATTCAATCGTAGTATTTATCCTTGCAAGCCAAGTCAAGCAGATGATAATTAATTCACCGGTACTTAACTTCAAATCAAAACTGTCACACCATCGCATGGAGTTACTTCAGTGCTATTAAAATCCACTATTTGCGATCTTTTTCTGCTCAAATAGCAATAAAATAAATTTGATGTGATGACTTATTATATTCTTAATTATTTGATAAAGTAAAACCCCGCATAATGAAGAATGAAATGGGATAGAAAACTTATTGCTGGCAATCTCATTGCTATAAATGAAGGCCTAGTTATTATTGTAAGCCATTTTACTCTGTAGATGGCATGTCATTACGCATTATCAGTGTTATTGCAATTTATTATAGACAAGTTAAAACTTGATAGGACAAATAAAACTGCGTATTTGTAAAATGACTTAATTTGTAAGAAGAAGTGGGTCCTTCCTGCTACTTATCCGTGCAAGAACTAAACTTTCGTGCAGAGAAATATCGTACGTGCAGATACACATCATCTATGCAGAAAGGCATATTGCACGTGTTGAAACACATTATACGTGCAAGAGCATATTATTCGTGCTCCTTATTTTTTTTGATAATAATTTTAATGGGATTTGGCTACCATAATACTAAATGGGCTTTTGAATCGAAACAAATCGAATAATTGTACGGCGATATTTTGTGTGAAAGGAAGTCATTAAGGCATGTCAAAAGAATGATTTTTGACTACAAGAAAAACAAATTAAATCGTTTTGTTGCAGAAATAAATTATAGCATAAAAGGAGTTAAGAAATGCGATATATTAGTCGGTTAAAGAACTTAATTAATGCAAATATGAATGGTGTTTTGTCGCTTTCAGCTAACATTATCTAAATGTTTTCTATTTTTACCAATCATTGATAATCCATTATCCAACAAGATAAAAAATCAAATGAGATAGAAAACTCATTACTGGTCATTTTCTTGCTATTATTTTCACAAGCTGAGCCAAAATTTTTAAAATTTGTTTCACAGACACAGTTAGTATATGCTATAAATTAAGGTCCATAAAAAGTTAGGATTTTTCTTTTTTAATATGTATTCAGTTCAATTTTGTTTATCGTAATAGTTAAATAGAACTGAATACATATCAAAAAAAAAGACTCAAATAAAATTTTATCGAAAAAAAACCTATCCCCTTATCCCACTTAATTGTAGGAGAATTACAAACTCCCAAAAAAAACTTCGACATTTGCCTAAATCAATTTGATATATTACTTAGCACAAAATGACTGATCAAATCTGTAATTTTTCACATCTAGAACTTTAATTGATGAAATAATTATGAATAATTGTGCTTTATATTTATGAACCATCAAAAATATATCTGTTTTTTACTTTTCGTTAAGATTTTTACTTGCGTAAAGAAAGATATCAAAAAAATACTTGTTCACTAAACTTTTCCAATCCTTTACTTTCATATTTATTTTAATAAATATTTATTGAGTATCAACAAATAATTCTAATGATTTATTATGGAAAATTTTCCTTGATGAATAATATGGTTACGAAATGAATAATCAATTTCAATTCATTTCGAGAAAAGGCTTCATATTGTATTTATATTCAAGGGAGATGTAATAAAGCAGCTATTCAAATCGAAAAAAACATTTCATCTTCCCAAGATATTACTTCTTTCTTTTTAATGAATAAATTAAAACATCATACTTGATAAATAAGTAGTGAACGAGCAATGAATGATATGATTTTAAAAAAATATAATTTTCTGTTACAAAATGTAAAATTTTGAAATCTGAACAAGTAGTATCATGAAACATTTAATGTATGACATTATCAAATAAATTTTTGATGGGTTGATTTGTTAACGAAATTTTATGATATTTAGTTATGAAACAGACTTTTTTGAGTAATAATTTCTTTTTTATTGTTTTGAGGATAATTTCTTTATAACTGCAAATTTTTTCGAGTTTTAGAACAAATTCTATTTTACTAAACCGCAGCAGTCTCGAAATTTTTCTGGATTTCTGAAAAATCATTATAAAAAAGGTTATTTATAGAAATAAAAATTATTAACAAATTAGACTTTTTAATTTCATATTTTGTAAAGATTAAAATTCCAAGCCCCGAAGTAATAATTTCTAAAAGAAATAGTAGTTTAAAATTATCGAAAATGGTTGTATTTCTTTTATCTTTAATTTGTCGCCTACTTGATGAATATGGCACTAAATTACAAATTTTAATCTTATGCAATTTTTTTAAGTATAAATTTTTGCACTATAATTCTCTTTTTATGTATAGCTTTTTTAATAACTTTGCCTCAATTCTCGTTCTATGTATAGCTCTTTTAATAACTTTACCTTCCTTACATTTTCTCATTAGAAAAAATAGAATTTAATTTATAAGAGAATTTGTAGTTCAAAAATATGGGAGATACTTCTGATTAGCTCAAAGTTTCGACGTACTGCTAAGTAAAACATCCATTCAAAATCGCTGACATATAAATGTTCAGTACTCAACTAGTATATATTGAAAAATGTTCCTAAGATGCCTTATATAGATATTATAGACAAGTCAAGCGCCATTTCATATTCTTATCAGTATTTGGTGTTGCTTTAGGTGAAATAAATAGTTTTGCACAACAATTTCAATCTGGAGCTTTACTTGTAAATTTCCAAATTTTATAAATTTGGGGAGCTTTAAATCTAAATAATTATTTAATTAGCTAACCAATTAATGACAAGCAGTAAAATAATTAACGTAGAGGATAAGAATTTAAAATTCAAACAAGAATGAATATTAGTAAATTTCAAATTTGTATCATTTTCGTTTTGTCATTTAATTAATTTCAGTTTCTTAATACACTAGCAAATGCATTCAATACAATAAGAACAACTAATTTTAACTCGTTTCGAAAAAAATCATATAAAGATTTTATAAAATACTCATATTCAAAACATGTGTAACAAGACAGCTAATTGAAATCGAAAAAAACATTTCATCTTCCCAAGATATTACTTCTCTATTTTTAATAAATAAATCAAAACATTCTACTTGATAAATAACTAGTGAAGGAGTAATGAATGATGCTATTTAAAAAAATTTACTTTCCAATTAGGAAAAATAAAGTTTTTGAAATCTGAATAAATAGTCATGAAATATTTGATGTACGGCATTATCAAATAATTTTTTGGTAGGTTGATATGTTTAAGAAATTATATGATATTTACTCTTGGAACAGGTTTTTTTTGAAACAATAATTTGTTTTTTATGTTTTGAAAATAATTTTTTTTCAGTTGTAAATTTCTTTGAATTTTAAAAATTCTATTTTCCGAAAAAGTATTATAAAAAGATTATTAACTAGAAAATAAAATTAATCAACGAATTGAATTTTTTGACTTTCTACTTTGTAAAGATTAAGATTCCAAGTACCGAAATGGAATTTTCTGCAAGAAGTAGTAACTTAAAATTGTCAAAAATGATTAAAATTTGTCAAAATGACTATATTTCACATTTATCATCAAAATTCTAAAAATAAACAGGAATTGCATACATTGTACGAATAATAATCTTAATACAAGAATATTAATCTTGATAATGATATTAATACGCAAGCAATTACCTTTTATTACCTTTATTTCTTATGCTCTCATTACCATATCTATATATATATAAATCATTCACTACACGACGCCATCAAATTTATTTACCTCCTGTTACACATCATTTTTGCAACAAGCAAATTCTTACAATATAATGTCAATTTTAATCCTTTCTCAGAAAAAAATTTAGTTTTTATAAAAAACAAACGACACTTGAACCATTTTTAACTCCAAAAGATGTTTTCTTGTTTGTTCTGTTTTCTTCTGATCAGTAAAAACTTAATAAGCGAAAAACTTGCATTTTTTATTGCTTCTTCCTCAAAGAAGTAGCGAGTTAATGAAAAGCAATTTTATTGGAAGTTTAACCGAAAATGAATATTAAGATAAAATTAATTGATGCAAATTCAATAATAAATATTGAAGTAAGTTAATTGTTTACAAATATGATAATTTGTAATTCACTAAATGTAATATTAAATTACCTTTCTTTTAGTTTACAAATTTTTACAGTATCAAATATTTCTAAAATCATATGTTAAACTTTTGCGGTGTTAAATTTATCCATTTCCTTGTTTGATTCTTTTTTTATATGTACTTGCAAAAATTTTGTAGCAAATGGAATAGGCAAAGTAACACGTGCAATATTTGGAATCTAAGTGGATCATTTTGTGAGATACGATAATGATCATATCCAAGAAAAGGATTTTTTCTAAATTATATTGTCTTGAATAAAATCATTAAAATGAATTTGCCCATACAATATTGTTTGATATTTTAGTTTTATATCTTCTTCCGCTCCTTTAGTACAAAATC
>JARVGP010001092.1:0-21868 GCA_029876185.1 Mansonella ozzardi
ATATATATATATATAATTGAAAAAAAATGTAAAATATTTTCTAAGTATAGCTTGCTGAATTTTTCAGATACAGATCTAGTGCAGTTATTGCCAGCAGGCCATTCTGTCGGAAGTATCCGTACCCGTTGTCCACTGATGTATATATTCTCCGGTGGGAATGAGGATGCTGCGTTTTTTTCAGTAAATGGTTTCTCGATACTTCTTGATGGAGGCGATCAGAAAGTTGTTCCTTACTGGAACTTAATTCGTAATTATGATAAAAGTAAGTAATTCTAGGATCATTTATGTTATTTGTTTGTGTTCAAATGCTCATTTTACAGCTGTACTATATAAATTTAAAAATAAATAAGCTAACCATTACCATTAATATACTTGAGTGACTAGTCTTGCATATTAATTATTTGTTCACTTATTTATCTGATTTTAGTCTGATTTTTTTCTTATTTTACACATGTTAATTTTTTCATTGCCAAATAACTGTTACTTGTTACGTAAATTTTATTGAACAAAAAATCTTGTGTGTATTGTTATTTCGTTGCTTGAAATTCGCTGGATTTTGGCTTCTTTTCTGTCAATTCATTACAGGCGAAAGAATTTGAAGAAAAAATTTTATTTGTAACAGTTGTTTTTTTTTAACTGCAGTATCAGCAGCAGTGGTCACTCGTGTAAGTCCAAAATGTTTGCAAGGAATCTCAGCGATTTTAATGCGAAAATGCTTGCAAGAGGTATGTCTCTAATTCTACCGAGCAAATTTTTGAATTAAACTTTAGTTTGATAAGAGTACAACTTTAATATCTTTTTTAGTTTTTTTTTTTTTTTTTTTCGATAGGCTTTAAAGGCAAATATCTCAATAAGACAATATGGCTGGGTAGAATAAATTTAGAGATGGTTCTGGCCAACAAAAGGCGGAAAGGGTTTTTAACAGAAGATTAATGAGTATTTTAACAAATATTAAAATAAAAATCGTGATTTTATTGGAAATTCTATATTATAAAATCATTCAAGTTATATGAAGCTTGGATAAAAGCGTCTTGGTTAACGGCTAAAAATTAGGGTTAGTTTCTATCTAACAGCAGCATAGGAAACATAAGAACACATGCAAATGTATTATTGATCCTAGGCGAAAGTATATATTTTTGTACACGAAAATGATAGTACAGAAAACAGAAAGAATAACTTCTATTAATTCCAGTGCCATCCAAATTTTGGTTCTCTGATTTGTAATTTGCCGCCTTCAAGCATAGCAAACGGCGATAGTGAAGCTTCAAAAGTTTTACGTGCAATGCATGAAGGTTTGCGTAAGGCAGGTCTGAAACCGATTGAGGCTTTTGCTAGTACAAAGGTAGAAGCAATAACTTTGTATGAGGTCAGTTCTTCAATCAGATTTTTCTAATCCCTTCATTTCTTTTTTGGTTGTCTCTTCTCTGCTTACACTGTTTCAATAACCTTAAGCTTTTTCATTTTCGGATATAGGAGCATTTATTGGATGTTATAGTCTTTGTCGAATTTACTGTGGAAGAAATGTGGGAACCGGAAATTTAGAGAATTCTTCATGAACAGTGGTAAAAGGATAAATGGATACTCAAAAAATTGAATAGAAATTAATAGGTGTTCATTTAACAGATATTCAGAAAAAAGATTTAAAAAATATGAATAGTTTTTGAATAATTTTTGAGTAGTTACACTCTGTTCAGATCACAATTAAAGTTGTAAATCAGTCGTTTATTCTTCGGCTTTCCTGCACTATTCATTTATGTAGTCTCCGCGCTGAATTTGAAATTCTCTTTTTTCAGGTGATAGGAGAAGGCGCACTGCGTATGATTGTGCTGAATCCAGAACGTGGTTCGAAAGATCTGACTTCGCTTATACATGCTTTAAAAACTGATGAAAATATAGAGAAATTTGCTGCCTTAACATCATTAGCACTTCTTTTGATTTGGTTTCCATCCGATCATACATTACCGGTGTCACGCATTCTAATCACTGGTAAGAATGTCTTTTGTCCTGCACTTGGGAGATTTGTTTCTTTTAGTACAAATCAAAACATTTTTGATTAATTTCTGTAAAAGCCGCTTTAATTAAACAAATGGAAGTATGTTTGGACAAATAACTCAAAAGGCAAGATCGTAAACATGTTGCTTGAATGAATTTTATGTTGTCACGATTCTTTTATCAGACATTTAAGATATATTGTTTCCATATTTTCCTTATTTAAGGATCCTGTTCATTGGAAAAACTTTATGCATCGCTGGAAAAATTGAAGAATGAGGAATACTTACGTTATCCACACTTTACGCAAGCCATGAAAGAGAAACCATCGACGGCTCATCCAGGGAAAATTATACGAAAACCTACACCTAGTATATATTTGTCACAATTTTCAAATATTGTGTTAAGTGATTGAAATCATCGGCGTTGTTAGCTATCTTTCGAATAATTTTTATATTTTTATTGTTATATTTTATTCAATTAATTATAAAGTTTGTTTCGTACCACAGCGATAGAGAAGAGGAGAATAAAGCAAAAGCATAAAAATAGGCTTTATTAACTGGATATATTACGTTTTCTGCTTTAAAATTTATTCTTTTAAATGTTATAGCGAAAAATCCCTCTAATTCGTCATCGTCACGTCCTGTAATGCAAAGGACAACTTCTGCATCTGATGAAGCTTTGAAAAAAGTAGTCAGGTAAGTTTTTTCTTTCTTTAGTCATAATATGATTTGATTCCCTCAAGAAGTACGATCTAGTCTTTGCATCGGAAACTTTGACATATTCAATTTAAGCTTCAAGTTTGAAACAATTTTCAGCAGAATAATTTATTTCAGACAGTCATTAGCACCATCACGACTTGTTGTGGGTGCAAAGAAATCAGTCACAGAACCAATGAAGGCATCTGCTATAGGCACTGGTAAAGTTCATACCCCAGAAACTAAAGTTGGAGGTAAGTTACGAAAATCTCAACCAAGTAATACGAAGAAGAATTCCACTCCCGAAAGCAAGCCAAAAGAAAGAAAAATTGGAAAAACGATACCGGCCGATAAAGTTGAAATAAGAACTCCAAAAGCAAATGTAAGTCCACTGTGGTGCTATTATTTGCATCTACTATGAATGTTATGAATGAAGTCTGAATAGCTTTGAAGATGTATAGTTTTGCCTGATTTGTGTTGGAATCAGAGGCGAATACGAATACGTATCCTGTCGACTTTTTTTTTTCTTTGTTTAATGGATGCTATACTTTGAGGTGAAAATTCAAAGCGCAAATGCAGTTGCGGCAGATGTACAGTCTTCTGAGGTACAGGAAAACATAGGAGCACCAATTGATCTGCCATCTTTAAGTAACCCACAAAACGTAACAAGTCCATCACATCCCGTACTTCCTTTTGAAGCTGGACATTCTTTTGAAATGGAAAATAACACTTCCACATCTCCCGAAATTCCACAAACACCTGAAAGTGCAGTTGACCCACAAATTCCGGATGATAATGGTTTGCTAGATGGCGTTCCCGAAATTCCACAAGCACCTGAAAGTGCAGTTGAACCGCAAGTTCCGGATGATAATGGTTTGCTAGATGGCATTGAAGAACCGATGCAAGTGCGTAGAATTAGTATGGATTTTTCGGACGAAGCCAAGAATTTTATTGGAGATTTCATGAAAGAGGTAACGATAAATTTGCCAAATTCAATAGTACATAGAGACAAATTCAATGTTGTTTTGTAATAAGTCTGAAATCTGAATGCTTTTTAAATACGCTTTGGATTTATAGACTATTAGCTTTGCATTTAAAAAACGTCTGGAAAAGGATTCGATTTGTTAAACTCGACGTATCATTACAGGACACGCCACTACTTGATTCTACGCCTATAACACAATCAATGCCATCCTTTGAAACAGCTGATATGGTTCATGATTATTCAGATGCATCCGCTTCAAAAGAGAGAATTGCGTATCATGATCAAAGTATGAACGAAACTGTCAACGGAAATAATCAAGAAGTTATCCACAAGGAGAATTTACAGAGTATCTTCGTCTCAATAAATTTTTTTGCTTTAGATTCTACACTTTGATTATTTCATATGATTCTACATTTCTGATTATTTCATATATCTTATTTAGAAATAATTTGCTTTTTTAGATTTATTTGGTGATGTCACTCCATTCTTGGCTGGTCTCGTAACAGGGATTGTTGATGACTCTCCAACGCTGCAGAAAGTAAAATTTTTTTGAACACTTATTTATTTGGATTTTATTAAATTAATGTGTTAGTTTATTGAAGAATTAACGCTAAAAGTGCAAAAGTATTTGGAGTTGTGTTATAAGCAATGAAACAAAAAATCGATGTTTTAGTTGTCTCCAATGAACAACAATGAATTTGAAATGTCGAAATCTTCAGTAAAACCGTTATCATTAAATAAACTCAATAATGGAACACTGGAACATCTGCAGAATGACGAACGTGAAGAAACTGAAAGAACGATGATTTTACGTGACGAAGCTGAAAAGGCAAAAATTTTAAAGTTTTATTAATTTCTTTGCAGTTTCCTTGAAGGTATCCATTTACTGCATGCATTGTATAAACTCACTTCATAAAGTAGCTTTATCTAATCATCTGAACAACTTTTAGATGCAGATATCATCTGGTGTCAAACGTGAAGCATTCTCGGCTCAAAAAAGCGGTTCAGGTGACTCTGTTACTGCTCAGGTATGTTTGGGAATTCTCTATGTACTTTCAGAGAAATAGCAGATCAAAGCGATACGCCTTGTGATTTTTTTTTTTTGTCCGTCTGTGATTTTTTATATTCTGATTTATTAGTTTAATCAATATGGGATTTTTTGATCCATGAACTGCTATATCTGAAGCAATGCGGAATTGTGATGGACATAATCATTATTTTATAGCAATCAATATTCGTTTGACAAAATATGTGAACTTCTGAGAAAGTTAACTTTGTAATTGATTAATTTTCAGCCGGATCCAGCCCTAGATGAAGTAATTGATTCGCTAGCTGAAGCATCTGCAATGGTTGATAATGCAAGAAAAACAACGTCTGAGCTGGAGCGTCATGTCCAAGGTCTAACGACACAGATAATCAATAATGTCCATTCAGCAACAGAAGTAGCTGCAGCAGATTGTATGAAGCAACTGACTGCTGTCAGAGATGTATCTGATGAACGAATTACCAATACAATCAATGATATCAATGATAATGCTAATGCGCTTGCGGTATATTTTAATTTATAATTGTTTTTACTGCAATCATTTAGAATATTACATCTCGTAATATATCAAATTATGCGAAACACCAATTGGTATTATGATCTTATGGAATCTATTTGCTGGTTATGCCATTCTTGTTAGTTATCTAGCTTTTATTGATTATGGTAATGTGTTCATATACCCTGAGATAGAAGTCTCTTTGCAGTTCCAAATAATATTAAGAATTGATGGGCAATGAGTAGCTCTTTTTTCGAACTGACCGGCTAGATAAAATCTGTTGCAAACTGCAAACCAAATTTGACGATAACAATCACGCCGTTTTTATTATCTTCGCAATACATATATTCCAGGATCAAAATACCTACGAAGAAAACCGCGCGGAAGAAATGTACCTTCCACCGATGACGAATGTCACTCGAACACGTGCGAAGCCGATCGTTAACGGTATAAAAACTAAGCCCAAACTATCCCAGCCACTATATTTCGATATTGTTTTTGTCCCACATCACGGTGCTCATCCCATACTGAAAGATGAGGAAGCAGCAAAAGCATTCGTAACTAGTATTCGATCCAGGTTTGCATAAAAAATTTCTCTTGTCGAAAAATCAGTCATTCACTGTAAGTTTATCTTTGGGAGAATGACGGTTATGAATGTAGCGGCAGTTTTATTATACTGTGCCTTTTGGAGCAAAGAACCACATTTAAGAGTAGCCCCAATAATCTTATTGATCAAAATTAATAAAAATTAAATAATTCAACTCATAAACAACAATCTCATAAAAAAAAAATTAGCTAATCGTACGGATATAAGACAAATATAAAAACCACTTCCAATGGTTAAAGAAGGAAAACCAATCTGAGATATAGTACTTAAAGTTACAATCTTCTTTGCATCTTCCGCAATTAAGGAGCAATACCTGCAATAACAATAACTAGCGTTCTTCTATCTATTAAATAACTAACAGGAGTAGAACAGCCGTAGCCTTTGGTAACCAACTTCCAAATGGATACTGGCTTCCCTGAATAAAAGAAGAAATAAATAATATAAAAACTAACAAAGAACTAAAAAATTAACAAGAAAGCAGATCACAAAAAAAAAAAAAAAACCATTAAAAAACAAAAAAATACAAAAATCACCAATACGTGTTTTATTAAAGAAATGTCGAACATATCTAACAGAATTTCTTAATACTATTTAAATTAACATCTTCGTTTGCTTTAAACGTGGGTTCGAAAAAACTACGAAAACTTTTTGTGATTTACTCTAATATCTGATATGTTATTTTTATTAGAACTGATTCTACTTTATGTTATAATTTTTGTAATTGAAATCATGTTCATGTTTTTTAAGGCGTTACGTATTGAGTGGAAAAGATTCCATACGAACATATTTTATCGACGGTCTTATTGCTGGTAAAGCAGCATGGAATAAACCAGGTATTCTAAGATTTATGGATATGCTCAATCATAGCTGTGTTTATTTAAAAAAGACATAAGCGATAAGAGGGAAATGCTAAATGATTTGTGATTTTAATGTTTTCAGGACTACAGAATGTGAAGAAAATTGTAAAATAGTTTTTTGCCTTTCTTTATACTTTTATTTTGTAAAGTTTCGAGTTTACAGAGCTTGAGGTGGATGTGCTTCCAACACATGATACTGATGAAATGACATTATATAGTCATGAAAAAGTGAGTTTTTATATTTTTTTTTGCAACAAATTTTATAAAAGACTACAATTGGAAGAATTTTTCTTTTCGTCTAAAATCCAAATACTCCACTGATGAGATCATTGGTGTCAGCGAAAAAATAATATGAGAAAACCTAACATTTAATGTAGAAATACATTAATTGTAGTCTTTTATAAGTGAGCAGAAAGATAGATGAAATTGTTGAACTATATGGATAATATGAAATAGACTGAAGCATGCGCATAAAATGAACAGCGAATTCAAACTACCGGCAAATCAGCCAAAAGCAGATGATATTAAATAATTCTGTGTATTTTAAGTTCTATCCACAAAATATGCGGTCCCAAGTTGTTCAGTGTAGTTGAGATTCTTCTTGCTGAGAGCTGAAGCCGAGTGTTTTCGGTCTATTTAGAATACCAAAGCTAGTTATTTTATTTCTGTTTTCGTACAGTATTGTTGAATGCTTTCCATACACCTCCATTCGTTGACATTTCCAAGAATTTTTTAATTGAATTTTTGATATCAACTGATATCAGTTTGCTGATGTAGTTCTTTTTTTTGAGTTTAGTCGTCTATTCTGCTCTTAACAAATGTTTTTTGGTCTAATCCTTTCCAGTTCGAGGTCTTTTGATTTCAGTCAGCCAAAGCACTTTCCAATAAACTAATTTAGCAGTATATGCTTATTTTTTCAGGCTAATGAAATAGCCGAAGCGGGTATCAGTTTACGTTGTTCGGTTGAGCGCTGTACACTGAGGCTATCCAGTGGTGGCACTGATGATACTTGTGCTGCATTCAAATTCGAAATATAACTACTACAATCCAAGCAAAGAATCTTGTCGGAAATAATACAATTCTTTTTCACTTTATTAATCAGAATCTCTTACATCATTCATCGACACAAAACAAATAATCATCGTTGTATTTCTTAGCTGGACTACTTTATATAAGAAAATTTGAAGTTACGGAAATCATGGAAATGTAGTTTTTTAACGCGAAAAAAGACTTTTTTCGAAGATTTGAATGAAAATTTGAAAATTTTCCGAGATTTTTCACAAAATCAGCTTTTTTATTTTAAGATATCTTTTTGAATGACATTTAAAATCCGAATTTTAGTAAGAATAAAACGTCTAGAGATGAGAAATTTTGCTGAAAATGCTACAGAAGGATTTTATTTTAATAGTTGCAGTTAAAATTTACGAAATCCCAAAAATCGTTTAACTCTATAAGAATTTCTTAATATAAAATATCAAAAAAATCAAGAATTTGGCCGTTCGTAATGTAAAGTATCAGAAAAAAAATCAAGGAGTATATGCATTTCGATCCAATGTAATCTTCGTTTATGACTTTCAGATAGTTCACGTAATTATCAAATAATGATAATTTATGTTGAAAATTTATGTTTTTATGACTAATGTATTCCGCTTTGCAGTAGATAAAATTGATGAAATATTATACGTTCCCATTTCTTTCCCTAGACATCATCCACCTGCTATCATTAATTTATTACCATTTTATAAAGTTTAGGATATTTTTATTGGCATCGAGAGCATCTATGTTTTGAAGGATACAACACTGCTTTTTTTTTTAAATTGAAAGAAATTTTGATCAGTATTAACGAAAGGCAGATGTATAAAATTTCCTACAATGTCTTTAGACTAATCTTGTTATCAGTTTAGATATAAAATAGGAACTGAATAAAATTTGCAATAGCTCATTTACTCCTAAAATTGACATTGCTTATCAGTTTTGACCAGAATTACATCTTTATTTCTGAAAAATGTTAAGAACTTATTGGCTTTCTTTTTCCGTGTTATGTTTTGCTTTGTAGCATATAAAATTTATAAATTATTATACTGTTCCATTTTTTTTCTTAGACATTTGTTATCATTAATTTATTTGCATTTTGTGAAGTTTAAATATTAGATAAAGAGCTACAAAATCTTTGTTCATATAAATTTTCCTGTATCTTCGAAATAAAAATTCGTATTCTTTTTGCATCTTTTTATGGTGTTTAATTCAGTTTGAAAATGTTCTGAGGAGTTGAAGTTGCACGGAATCAGGTTGTTAACTTGATTTCAGGTTCCCGAATTGGCCATTCGTGCTGAGATGAGTTATTATATTTTATAAATAATTGTTTAATTATAACGTAAATTGATTCATATCAAGAGTGTTAGAGTTTTTTTTTCCCGTGAGTTATGGATTGGATTCATATAAGTATGTCGCGTTCTTGATTTTTATTATGGTGTCACTTTCTAATGCGTACTTACTTAAACGCATTCGGTTAAAGTAACATGTCTAATGAACAAACAGAATACACTCAAGAAGGATACGGTGCAGAGTTTTGGAATTTATGAACTGTTTTGGAAGATAGGGAAGTAATAAGCAAATGTTAAAACAAAGAAGTTCCTTAAATTCCATATAGCAAATTCTTTTCCTGAAAAAAGATAGTATTTCTTTTACAGTTTTTATATTAAAAGGCTAAAAGATGTTCCAATAGAAATCCCTATGAAATGTTGAAGTGTAAGGGGTCGAGTTTTTTGATTTATGGAATTATAATTTAAAACCATAGATCAATTAATTTTCTCAGGAAAATGATGAAGATGACATTTACAAGTAAATTGAGTTGGGGATTTATGTAATTGGAATCAAAAGAGGCTGGTCACTTTGACATTTACCATCGACATTCTGAAATGGCGGACAACAACTTGGTTGACTGCAACTCGATAACAGATCTCCAGATCTACAAATCAGTTATAGCCAATTTAGGAGAAAGCAAATTGTTGGAAATAACTGTAAATTTGAAAGCCTGTAAGGAAATTTATTTAATTATTTTAAATATTAAACTACTAAGGACAAGTAATTGAAATTGTCTGGGTCACAATCCAGTGCAATAGAATGTTTGATAGAAGGCAAGAACTGATTAGTCGTTATCGTCACCAATCATAATTTCATGTCCTAAATTTTATTAAATTTTCTTGCAAGTCTTCATTTACAGCTCTGATAGCTCTCATATTGCTCTTCTATAGTGAATAAGTGATTTATAGCTCTCACATTACAGTTATTTCCAATTTTTATTATCTCTACTATCATCAAAATTACTTCAGCGAATAAAAAAAGCGTACTTGCCGCAGTTGTTACCATCAGCGCATAGTCGATTCTCGAATTTAATTTTGGCGCATCTGGGGTTCACTGGACATGCTTGTAAGTTACATGTTGAAAATTCTTGAACTTTACCGCTGGAATTTTTTTTTTAATAATTTGCATACAGCATATTATGCTATTTAATATACACTGGGGAACAAAAATGAACCTGCACTGGGCAGTTTTACAAGTTCGAACTCTGGACTGTATACCGCAGGCACCACATGATCGAGAACATTGTGACCAGTCTCCCCACTCGGACCAGATATTGTTTCCAATTATCGTTGTACGAGGAGCTAAAATTCTATTAAGCTTTCTGAGAAAGTTATTTCTCTTTCCCTTGCTCGCAATAAATTTCATTAAAAACAGCAAGTTTTCTCAAGAATGGTAATTGGGAAAAAAATTTCCTCAAGAGTAGTTTTGAACTATTCTAATGATAAATTTTTAATATGGCTCATTAAATTTCGAAGTAAGTGGAGAAAAATAAAACCGGACAATTACTATGATGTTACCGACGTAAGATATATGGTACTTCAGTGATAAGTATTCGTAATGTTACGACTTTACACAATGCTTTCTTTCAACTTAAACTGCCCTAATTAAAAACAGGTAACTGAATTTATTCATTTGTCATACCTATAGTTGTCGTTTTGAATAATGCAGGGGTTGTTTGCGGTTGTTTTGTAGCTAAAATTTGAAACATAATAAATTTCAAACAACTCTGTCAAATTTAGCTGGAAAAATATATACAAATACGAACTTTTGCGAAATTTTAACTTGAAACCGGTATCTTCGCCTGTTGTTGAACGGAATATGATGACAGCCTGATATTTTGCCGAGATTAATGAATTCGCTGGTTTATCGTAGCAGCATATCCTGAGATTTCGTCTCCTCTTTTTGTTTATTTTCTTACCTATTTTTCATTCATTCATACATGTTATTATTCAAAATTTTTTTTTACGGATCAAAGAAAGTTGTCCTTTCACGAAATTATGGCGGAAGTTATCGCTTGTACATCTCACACTGTATTTTGAACGAGCGTTGGAATTATAAAATACTTTCTATTTTACACCACACTGCATAATTATCAATATCAAATATACAAGATTGAGCCAATTGAGCCAGACTGTGGTTCACATATTTTAAATTAATATCCTAAGAGTTCTAGAACTTCGGCATTTCACATTCTTCTTTTATATTTATATTATTTGACTTTCTTGACCATATTTAATCCATTTTTTTCTAAGAAACAGGAAAGTATTGGACTATCATGGATATGTGATATGCAGAGAAAAAGTACAGATATACGGCATGATGGTGTATGCAACATGCAACGTGCACACTTGGGAAGCATGCTAATGCACTAACTTACAGATATATCTGTGTTTTTCATCTATAAAAACTATGATGAATTAGTGTAACATTTTTCAAACTCAATACGTATAAATAATGGCTAGGATATACTTCAGCAAGACCTGGATCAGTGCATGCAAAAATTTGACCGAAGATTCGGTGTATGTCTAAGTGAACATGGATCAGTAATCCAAAAAAGATTACAAATAACTTATGATTTTAAAAGTTTGTAAATTTGCATGAAGAAACGTTCATAACAAAAGAAAAAATGAGTAAAAAATACCTGTAACCAGTATTAGCCAGATCATTGCCAATTTTTAATTCAATATAATCAACACAAGTACTGGAACAAAATATGCCGAAATCGTCTTCGAAACTAATTTCAATTCTTTCCTCTAAAGATAATGATGAAATGAAGAAAGTGTGAATTACAAAGTGCACGAAAAAATAAATGTAAATTTGAAATCCAATTTTGTTTGGATTCTTGAGCCCAGAAAAGCAACACATAAATTCAACCTTCATCGGTTTTGATAATCCAATTACATATGATATTCGTCGGATATCCATCGGGATATCCCGGTGATTCAATTTGCTGCCAATCAACTTCAGCTTTCAACGTCCCACCACATTTGCTATTAGCTGAAGCATTCTGCTAAAGCATTTTAATGACGTAAGCAAAATAAAGCATAAATTAATTTTATAAATTTTTTAATTAATGTTGCAAAAAATTGCTCGAAACTTTAGGAAACTGAAACTATAGAAAAAAGAAGTAAATAAACTTTGAAATCAGTCTAAATCAATCGATACCATTTTACTTAATGAAAAAAAAATAGTCTCAATCAAAATGTTAGGGTAGATTGTTAGGAAAGAAAATTGTTAGGAAAATTAAATTTACATTCGTTGAGATCATGCGTTTCGCATTTTGAGCCACCAAAACCACTTGGACAAATGCAGCTTTCGCAGTTACTGGGATTCAGATAACCACCATTTCTGCATTCATCTTTTTCTTTACAGTAGCCTAATTGGATCAAATAATTAAATGAGTTTAAATTAAGATCTGGATTGTTTTAATGATTTTGTAGTTTGGATTCAGATTTCAAAACGAAGCATCATTAAAGTTACCTTTGCAATAAGCCTCATTGACCAATTTTATATCATAGAAGGACAACGAATCTCGTTGACCGATCGTCATCTGATAGAAAGGATCTCTACAATAAGCTTCACTTCAAATAATTCAGGAAAGTTATGCAAGCATTATCAGTTAATGAAGCACCTTGTTAGAAGTGTCTTGCTTTTCTGGTCAACGCTGAATGCTGTGGAACCATAATGCATGATAGAACCAAGATCATATGGAACATCAAAAGTTGTGATTTCATTTTCGCTGCGTTTCAAAAATTCACTAACATACGATGGTAATATATACTCTTTCACTACCGTGATATATTTTTCAGCATCAGGCCTGGATTGCTCGTGCCATAAGCCTAGGGCATGGCCAAGCTCATGCACTATAGTGCCTATCTAGAATATAATAAATTTCAAGAAATATTTGAATTTAACAAGACTGCTTTATTCTCATTGAATGAAATATGAATGTATCTCTAAGAACCTTTTGAAGAATGTTTCCCAGTGCATTGCTGCTTAAAATAATTTGAAATAATTACTATAAGATGAAGGTCGTTTGTGACACAAATGAAACCTGACCCTTTCACATCCCTTGCCAATAGATACTCCTTGCTTACCTCCGAAACGACCGACCATCGAATAACATCTGCAATAGTCTTACACTTTTAAGAATACTACTAAAATTTTACTTGCAAGAATTAGTAAATGGTTCTCTGGTGTAAGTTAAAGAAAAGAATGCTGCCCATTTTACTGCAAATACATTTTACTGCAATTTAGACTTACCCATCACCTTCAAAAAATTCGAGATAGTCACCGCTAGCTTCTTGGTCGTTCTCAAATGTAATACATGTATTGCTTTGCCATATTTCCAGAGCTTTCAGAATTTGACTGATGTGTAGAATATCTCAAATGATACTGTAGTTAAAAATGAAATATCAGTGATAAAAAGCGAAATAACTTCCTCTTCTAGGTAAAATGAATTCTGATAAAATTATCGACTAACCAAGCGACATGTCAAATCGATATTTTATGGGAAATTGAAACCATTTAGCTTCAGGTTCGGCACTGAAACGTTTCCCCTTTCGGGATGCTCCTCTAAATAAATATAACGGAGCATCATGGGCCATACGTTCTCGGCCTTTTTCCTTTGTACGGTCTATACTGGTTAACGAGTCCAATATGGTTACAGCTTGTTTCATCGAAAGAAATATGTCACCTTTAAGCAAAACGTCAAGAAATTTATTCAAGGAATTATATTTAACGATGCATTATAATGTAAGATTAATTTTAACTGAATACTAACCTTCAAATAGGTAAGGTGTTAATTTACTAATTGTTTTTGGCTGTTCTACACTAATTGAAACATCCTTCCTGCTGTCAACAGCGCTCTGTAATAGGGATAAATTAATATGGAATTGCTATCGAATAAACAGGAATTATTATTCTCGAGAAATGCCAAATATCGATGATTGAAGTCTATCTGAAATGCATCTCAAATCTAAAGTTGCATGATCATAAAATTTCTGATATATTCAAACTCACATCTCGACTGAATACACGATTTCCGTAGGCTTGACTGTGTGCAATTTCCTTCATTTGTAGCAACAATGAGCTTATCACATTAATATTCTGTTCATCATAAGCAAAATGTTGTCGAAGTTTCTGGAACACTTCTTGAGTTTTTTAAGATTTTATCAGAAAAGAAAAAAAGAAGAAATTTCAGCCATTATTTTTTTCAGTATTCGCATTTTTCAAGTCTCAAATGCAAATGCATCTTAGCTTGCTTAGGCAAAAACTTAGAAATCTTAGACAAAATTTACACCTAACAAAAAAATTTAAATGTAAGACATAGCAACATAGTAATTTCTGTCGCTTGGTTGTGGTACAACAACAATAAATTTCCTTTCATTATTTACAGCATAAACTCTTTCACTTCTCGAGAATGTTTCAGATCCCTTCTTTATTATTATATAGAAAGCTCCTATTTCAGTTATTTCTGCCAATTCATATCAAAGAAAAATAAAAAAACCGCTCATAGAAAAGAAATCCGATCGGAACTATCGAGCTCTGCATTAGTATAAGATTCCTAAAAAGGATGTAGCCTAATGCTGCGCAAAGAAAAGAAAGTTGGAGACACTTATCTGAAATGTTGACGTATTAATAAATGCCGTTCAAATCATATCGGAAGAATTATGGAGAAATCTCGCATGCGCATGAACCAGAATATGAATAAACCGAAAAGATTTAAATATTCGAAATGGAAATGAATCTTAACTCACTGCTCGGAATTTTAAACCTATTCAGATTCAGGAGAGAAATAAGGAAGTTATGACACATGATACATCCGTTCAGCAATGGTAAGAAGGATTAAGAAAAAAACACCAATATTCACTCTCCTTTCGAAAGTCAAGTTTCAGGCTTCTTACGATGATGTAAAAAAAAATCAAGAGTTCACCTGTTTAACATCTCCAGCTTTGGTAAAATCATGATTCGTTAAAAAAATTATTATTTGTAGTATTAAGTGGAAATTTCCGGAGAAAATTTCAACGACAGCCATTCTGATTGTAATATGAACTGTTATCGAGTCATACAAAACGAAACCAAAACTTGTCTGTTGTCAAAAAAAGAATAGAAAGGGTGATCAGATACGGATATAGGAGGAAGAAATAGTTTCTTCATTTCCTTTCTTTTATGTCATCTCCCCACTGCACATCGACCAATAAAGTTCATTCTTGTAGTGAGCGAAATCAATGAAATATTTGACAGATGGGAAAAAATCTGGCATGAAAAGTACCTTCCTGTTTAGAAATGTTATCTCAAGAACAAGTTCCAAACCAAGAAATTAGCAGAAAAATCTTCTTTACCCTGAGATTTTGCTATATTATATATATGAAGGTGGTTCTCGACTGCCTTGTTCTGATAGATTATCAAATGATTGAAGTATTTTAGGTTCACAAATTAGGTCTTTTTTTAGTGCTGAAATCGCTTAAGTGCTAGATCATGCAGAGTGAAATAAATACCACAACAAATGGATGCATGCTTGATCACAAATCGGCGACATCAGACCAGCAGATCACCTTTCATGACATCTGCACCCACTGTTGAATTCATTTGAAAAAAGTGAAATTTGTCAATGAGTGTCATGTATCGGTTACGAATCGATATTTGAAAAATGTTCACAACTACCACAAATTAATTTTTAAATTAAATGTATTAAAAATCGTACTCTGTCTACTTTATCATTACGACTGAAATAGAAAACAATCGGCAGAATATTATCCTTATCGCAACTATGAGTAGAAAAGAAATGTAAAGAAATGGAACTCGAAATTAAGATTATTACAACAAATGGAAAATGTCATCTTGTGGAATTCCAAAAATCCAACCTTGATGAAACCGGAAGAAACAGCAAAAGAAGAGTTCGAGAATTTCAAACATATTCAACCGGCATCATTCTAGTATCCAGCATGCAAACTGGAACTTTCATTTTTTTATGCAGCTGCAAAGTCGAATAACTTCAAAACATCGCATCATGGCATAATTGCTATCAAAGAGACAATGTAAATTAAAAGTAAGACTAGTAAAAAATGTGCTAGGTTTAGTGTCGAGCAAGCCAGGGCTTCTAGATCGCGTTCATAGATCAGTACGTTATCGATCATATGCATAAAACCATTGATACCAGCTTGCTCACCGCCCGGAATTATACGTGAAACACGGCCACCACGAGGCCAATAAAGTTCAAAAACTGCAAAAAATAATTTTCTAAATGACAATGATATAATTTTTAAAAGATACTGGTTTTTGAATACTTTTCACAAATTTATTCAATATTATACAATAGAACTCATTATGTTAAGCACAATATTTGGCATCGAAATATTTTTTTGTTTTCCAGTATAAGACGACATCAGAACGTTCCTTTAGAATATTCAAGTTGTTTTCTCTAAGTAATTAATTAGACGAACAATGTCCTCTTCTGCGTATCACTACTTTTTCATCGTTCATCATCACGTAAGTCCGCTCCCGTAGATCGGTATACATAAGTGCAAGGCCTTGAATAATATGTCGCTTAAAAACATATTGAAGTGCTAACCAATGTTTACCATCTGTCATTTTGTATTTCTGCGAAGTTGGTATCTGTAGAAATCAATTTAGTTTAACTAGATGACTGAGAGAAAGAATGATAAAAAAAGTAAGCAGGAGAATGAAGAGGAGTACAGTACAGAAATAAGTTGGAAAAAAAACAAGAACAAAAGCTAATTAAGAAAAAGAAACTAGTGAGATATCAGTGAGTAATACCTTATCCCAAGCTTCGTTTGTTGGAACGAAAAATGTGAAATTTTGTTGTGGTGTTAGAACTTGCCACGGATCCAAGGAATATCGCAGTTGCAAATTTTGAAGCATTGAATAAGATGTCCTGAAGAAACAGAAAGTTCTTTTTTTTTTTTTTTTTTATTTGCGGGTTAATGATGATCGATACTTACTGAAGTCTGGAATCATTTCGCATAATTTCGTATAACGTTTGATATGGTACCCCAAGTACGCGGTCGATATAATGTACAATGCCATTTATGGCTGCGACATTATCCATCATAATTGTTGCTTGAACACCACTGCCAATAACATAATAACCTGTAAAATAAATTAACCTGCTGAGCAGATAATGAATAGAGAAAATCATTTGTGAGTGCCTTTCTGTATATTATGCTTATTGACAAATTGAACACATAAACTACTTACTGATATTATTCCTAGGCCATTCGCCGCGAATAAAATATAGTTGACGGATGTTGTCTACTGTATTCACAATTGTCTCATTAGTAATTTCATTACTGGTCAATTCCTTATTGGGAACTATATGAAGTTTGAGGACCTGTAATTTAAATTTCGATCAAAATTTCAACTGACTTTATGAAATAAGGAAAAGAAGAATAAGCCATTCTAGAATTCAGGACAGCGCAAAAACAGTAGCATAAATTTCATATAACTCGTATGCAAGGAATGGGAAATAAGTGAAGATACTTGAAACCTTTTCAAGCCAAATTCGATCTCTCAAAAGCCTTCTTTCAATATATTCTGGGATTCGTTCGAAAGCTTCATTGTATGGTGCAAAAAATGTGACCATGCCACCAGTTGCCGAGAAATAATTGCGGACTGCTTGGCCAATCGTACTTATATAACGAATTAAAGTTGTACAACGACTGTTATCCATAATGAGCTAAACAGGAAATTATTTCCGTCGCAAAAATCAGAAAATCCAGAATTTTATTGAATAATTAAACTATTTCAATCCAAATGATTTATAGCAGTTTTCATTATAAACGCATAAAATTTTTAATTCAATGTCTAGAATGAATCAGAGATAAGAATTAGTTGAAGATAATTTCGACACGAGTATTTCAAAACAGGAAAACTGGAAAAGGTATTCTTAACTTTCCAGTAAGAAATTTAAACTACTTATTTCTGTAAGACATTAATTCTCTCACATAATTTGGAAATGTTCCGAAATATATTCATAATTAAAACCTATACTGAAATCATCAGCATAATATTCATAATATTGTAATTCTTGAAGCTATTTTGAAACGTTTCATTCAGATATGTAAGATAACCAATCATTTTTCAATCAGTTATCGCTAATTTCGACACCCAATGAATGACGTTTCAAAAAATTTGCATTTGAATTCTCGAAATTTATTTTATGATTTTTGAATTGAATAGTCTGCATAAAATTTGAGATAAGTATAGGAAGCTAGACCTGGTCAATGGTATTGGTAACAATGCCAAGAACATTATCAATAATATGGACCACGCCGTTTTGAATTGGAATATTAGGTACTACAATTTTAGCCCAAACCGCACCACGACGAAACTGTCCATAGCGTTCATGCACTTCGGAGACCGCGTAAACTGTTAGTATGTTTCTATTATTAGTAAGAAAAAATTATTATTAGTAAAAAAGAAGTATAATTTAAATGCGTTGAAAGGATATAAGTAATTCAATGACTTTTTGTTAAATAATTATTGCTGAAATTAATCTTAAGATGTATTTAATTATCATCGTCAACAACACGAATCTGTGAGAAAATGCAGTGATTGTTTAAAAAACAATAAGTGATAAACTTGGAAAACAATAATTATTTACTGAGACCAATCCTGCCGAACTTTCTCAATTATAGAAATAAAAAATAATTTGTGGTACTTACGATCCCATCGTCCAGTGTGATGATCGGTGATATTCCGCACACATAATTTTAGATCATAATTATTCTCTATAACATTAGCAGAGAAACGTATAGATGGATAATGGTGTATACCACGATCGTAAAGCCATGGATGAGTGAACAGCACCATATTTATACCTGTTACATGAGCGAGTAGTACTTCACGATCTATGCGATTACGATCTATTACCTAAAAAGCCTCAAACCTTCTAAAACAACATGAGGTTCTGAAATGAATGATCCTTACTAGCTTAATCCCTTTAACAGATTGCAAACTGAACATGTATGTGACAATAAAATGAGGTTTTGCAGTTTAAATTTATAGTATTCGTAGATTTTTATTGCTTCCTAATTAACTTTATGACAGAAGATCTTCACTCAGTGCTGGTAGGATTTGAAATCAGAATCAGTTAAATTTTTAATAACATCTGTGACATAAAAAGTCTCATGGATGTTCAAAAATAGATTTGTAGATTGAGTCTTTATTCAAAAAATGCTTTTGCATACCTTCAAAAATGCTTGATTTGTAGGTAAAAAGAAAGTATGGAATCCATTCCATGTCGAACTGCCGAAAATTGCCAAAGCAACATCCGGTACACGATGGAGCACATCCCTCAGTTCACTGAAACAAAAATTTCGAAATATTTCTGTGCTCCAAAGAAAGAGCATGAAAGTGTGTTGTGTTCAAATTTTCAGCAATTACATAAATCTCGGTAGTCTTTGCTTATGATCAATTAATTTTCATTGAAATACGTTACGTGAGATCACGATTATTATAAGGTCGATCAAAGAAAGACATATTATGTCCATCTCTTATAAACGAAAGTGCGGTTCCCGGAAATGGTCGATGTCCAATTGGTGTACAAATTTTGAACAGATATTGCTGACCATTAATGATACCCCACTCGTTGGTAGCATGATTGCAAAGCATTCCATTATTTGCAAAGTAGGACTAAAATGAAAACAAGAACGAATGAAAACTAACAAGAACTCATTAAGCCTAAAGAGAACAACGATATCTAAGTGATTGAAAATGCAAGACATACATAATTTCCAGGACTAGTCACAAATTGTGTTATGTACATATATCCACTGCTAACCGTACTTCGGATAAGTGTTTGTTTATCCCATTTTCGATTTTCACTAAGTTCATAAATTTGTGTATCAACTGAAATAGAAAAGTTGTATTTAGAAATGAATAAACAAATGTTTTCATGACTAGGCAAGAATGTTTTTTGAATTATGGATGGATGCTTTTTGGTTTCTTTGCAACTCATCATACCTTAAAATACCTTCAAACTTAACGAAATTCAAACTAGATGAATAAAGGAAATAACAATAATTTAAATTTCATTCGACTGCCAAACTAACCTATATGACCCAGAACTTCTTTTTGACTTAAAGCGCGGATATCAGGATTATAGATAAAGACGTCATTAACCGGGGCAAAAACTGTAATACGCGCATTTGAATCTTTCATGTAAGCTAGCGCAACAGTGTATCGAGCGCATAAAGCACGCCACTATAAGACAAAAATATAAATGAATAATCAATTTTAATATAAATTAAAAAAATTAATTTTTTTTTTGACTATAAAAAGATGAAATATGCCTCGTCTTTATTCATATTCTAGTCTTGAATGAAGTGAAAAAAATAATAATGTAATGGCCATTTCAGGCATGGAAACTGTAAAACCTGTTGCAAGTCACTCATTCGTTCTGTTTCAGTCCATAAGTCTGCTTTCTGTAGAGGAATGATGATGCAAATGATAATAATGATGAAAAAAAGTCTTCCGGAATACTGATAGATATGATGGTCGAGCTGAAAACTGCACTGTAGCTAAAATTCCTCATAAATTAGTCTAATATGAGAGAAAGAATCGTCCCAAGTAGATACAAGCACCCGGTGATTCCTCCTATCGTATTATCTATAAAGCGTTGAGAATAATACACACCTGTTGACTGCTGACAGCTTCCACTTGCTTCATTATACTGAACGTAAACAATGACCGTATCGCAAGCGGGAAATAGACATCACTAAAGCGTTGAAGAGATTCTATATGCTAGGAAGTTACCGGAGAGACGCTTGCTCTGTTTACTTTTCTATACTAGTCGATGTGAGCAGAAGAAGGTTGCATGATATGATTAATCATCATTTGGTCATAAAGAGGACGAAACATTACTTCAAAAAGTACTACCAGTATGCAGTCATTTTATATAGAAAAGACTTATGAGGTAGCAATGATTGCTGGTTGTATGCTAATAGTTCACACGTACAGAAGACTTATAGGTAGCAAGTGATTGTTGGTTGTATGGCAATAGTTCACACGTAATAGTGTTCACACGTATTGAAGACTTATAGATAGCAAGTGATCGTCGGTTGTATGGTAATAGTTCACACGCAATAGTTCACACGTATTGAAGACTTACAAATGATCGTCGGTTGTATGGTAATAGTTACACGTATGTTTTTGGCATGAAATTGGAGTATTTTAACGTGAAATATATTTGTTATAGATATCGAGATTGAAAAATATGTAATATCAAAAATATGTAACATTTTGTCTTGTAGATTTTTGAGAGAAAATTCGGCTTATTATTCAAAATTAATTTTTGACAATGCCAGTAGTAATTAGTTCAATTCAATCACAATCATCTATGTGTTTCAGTTGATTCGTACGGTAATAAAAGGATGAGAAAAATTACTCATTCTGGTAGCTAATTAATTAGAAGATAAGTTAATGAATTAATTGGCGATATAGGCATTATTTGTGATGTATTTTTAAGCCATTCTTTAAACAATTACAATCAATTTCTTCTTTATTCTTTCCCACTACTCACAATAACTCATCCAATTGCACTCCGTCCATCATTCGTTTCATGGCTGGTCTGAGATTTCTGAAAAACAAATGCAATTGCGACGTATTGAGAACGGATTGGATTCTGAGAGGCAGATGCAACTGTGACGCGTTGAGGAGGAATTGGATTCTGAGAGGCAGATGCAACTGTGACGCGTTGAGGACGAATTGGATTCTGAGAGGCAGATGCAACTGTGACGCGTTGAGGAGGTATTGGATTCTGAGAGGCAGATGCAACTGTGACGCGTTGAGGACGGATTAGATGT
>JARVGP010001093.1:0-22020 GCA_029876185.1 Mansonella ozzardi
TCTTCTAAACTAATAATTAAGCTTATCTGCAATGTTTAAATTTTGTAAACATCTTCCATTGATTTGTTAATCAAACTTCACTCCAATGTTTGTACTGTAGCAACCAAAACTCTGTTTTGCTGAAAGAGTCATTGTTGAAAAATCCTCTAATGTAATAACCGGTTTATATCCAACGCAAGATTACAACTATAAACAACATCATTGTAATATTTTTCCAATCTGTTATCGCCTTAATGTTTCAAACCACTCCTTCTATGTAAAGGAGAGAGTTCAGTTGAAACTCAATTTTGAGGACATTTCGAAGGCAATAGAAGCAGCGATAAAACAATGTGCCAATAACTCAGCTTGAGGAAACAAACGTTTTAAACGTTTGAATTTGAAGCTTCCCCTTTTGTTATCAGTGTCTAAACTACCAACAGACTCACTGTAACGATGTATGTCCATGCATCTACCAATGTGTAATCTTTTAAACAATATCTAACTATCTAAAAAAATAAAAAAACAATATCTAACAGCACCTATCAATATCTAACTCTTTTCCAAGCTTCTTTCAGTTGTTTCTGTAAATCCTTTATAGAACTCTACGGTGTAAATTTTTTGCCAATTCATAACAACTCCGTTTTCATTATTTGTTAGCACTGATTGTTACGTCAATTAATAAATAATCCTACAATCGCTTTCACGTTTTTTTTTTTTTTGAGAGTGATGCTCAAACAGAATCTGAGAACCTTGCTGTCATCGTTCAAGTTTATTAGGCCATAGCAGATGACCCTTAGAAATAAAGAGTGGAACCAGTTTTTCGCACACTATGTCCCACCTAAAAAATTACCGCGCAGGCTCGAAGAATCCTTCTAATCTTCGTCCATGAAGCCAAAACATGGCACCATAACAGTGAGTGCTTTGCCTTTACCGTCTAGACATGGCAGTTCAGACAGACTGGTATTAAGGACGGAAGATTCATACCAGCATCACTTTCTAAATATTAGATAAATGTAAGCACTATTATCGAACAAAAAACATTTAAGTTAACGGCACAATGAACAACTGAAACAACTGCTTTTTGGTATAACAAAATCAAAATATTTGAACGGAAAATTTCTTCAGTTTCTCCGACACTCAGATCGTGAAATGAGATATTCAGCTGAAGTTTCACCATTAGCGAAGATAGCAAAGCCAATTTTGGCAACATGCAGTGAAAAAGTCTTTGAGTGGCCGATGTGTCCAGAAAGAATTGACATAGTCCCGTTTAATATGCGCTGCATTTTTGACAGAAATCGAAAAAACACCGCTAGTTGCTATTATAATGGATGTGAATTTCGAATACTCGAGCAAAAAATAATATTTTCTCAGAGAAGTAAGTTATCGTATAGATCTTTCACTGAGAAAACTATATTCAAGTATTCACAATTAATTGCTGCTGGTTAACAAAGACGGAAAACCAACTATCAACTTAATTAAGTGATTTGATAAATAACAATTTAAAAGTTTCAGCCAATACCGACTAAATAAAAATTTACTCTCACACTATATGCAATTTGTGTTCATACTCTGTGAAATGAAGTATTGTAAAATGATTGAATTTGTTAAAACGGGTTTTGTTTCTTCTTGTCCTGTAAGGAAAAAAGGATGAACCAGCAAAAAATTCCTTTTTCCTTTTATTCCAAAGTTGAAAATTTTCCTTTCATGCATTGTTTGATATAATGATCATTTTATTATTTTATTTTTCTCTTTATACAAAAAATATAATAAGAACGATGACAAATGACAAATACTCTTCCACAAACTCTTTTTGTCAAAACAATTGTGTCGACATTAGAGATGTTGTGTGTGTTAGTTCTCCTTCGACGAAACTATAATTTATTTTTTCAAAGTATATATTTATAAACTATTGCAATGGTCTAAGTGATTGCTATCATCAAAATACTGAATGGTTCAGAAATACAGATAGACTGTTCACATGTTCGCCATATCCAAAAGGTTGCCTAAAGTAATTTAGATGAAACCAATAATATTTTACTTTCAAATAGAATATGGTTGAGTGGGATGAGTAATTGCTTTCACCTATCCCTTTTGTTTGTTCATTGAGTCTTTTCAGTAGTTTGACATTTGTATTATTAATAGTACCTTTTGATCTAAACCGTTTCTCGAGTCATCTAGCACAACCGATTGCGTGAGGGTCAATCTCAAAGTAGTCAAGTTATTATATGATAGCAATTGTTATCTCCCTCACGATAATTGCTTTAGTATAATTTATTATTTTATAAAGTGATGAGCTGATTGAATTAGTCGAGTTTTCTTTTCAACTTTTTTTTCTAAAATAGAGTTTATAGATTCGAACTTTATGATTCTATATGTTATCAATTCTTCCAAGGAGTTTCAAAAAGCCTTGGAAGCTGAAATATTTGCTTATTTTTTGCCCAAAAGGCAAAATGAATCCAAAGGGATTTGTTGTGTTTCAACATTCTTTTTTTCAATTCCCAAACCATCCCTTGTTACCTTGTTCTAAGAATGACAGTTCCGAAATTCTGAAACAATGTCCTGCCAAATTTCGTCCATAAAATGATGAGAACCAACTGCACTTTGATCTCAAAAGCCTCACAATTAGCTCTTTTTCATGATTGTCTCGAGAGTATTCCTAGACTTCCATGAATCAAATGTTGGATTTCTATAAAAGAAATGCAAGAGTTACTGCATGAAAAACCAAAAATTCCTGTCTTGCAATAAATTTGTAAAAGTTTAGTCGCATTCAATCTTTCTTAAAAACTCTCGAAAAACATCTACAATTAATAGGCAATATTTGTTGATTTATATAAATTTGTTAATTATTGATGTCCGAACGGTAGATTACTGGTTCACTCATCCGATTCTCATCCGTTGGCGAAGGTGAAAGTCGGTCGTTAGTAGAGAATGGTTGATGAGAGAAAAAGGAAGATGGGTAAGCTATAGTGATGGGGGTAATGATCGGTTTTGATGACAAAGTCTATATTACACAACTTCTTCGACTTCACAATTTTGCGATAATAAAGCGGTGGACGGTCGGTTATTCTACCTGTGAATGTCGTAAGTCTCCTAAGCAGACAATTTATCTTTTCTCTGAAAGAGTAATTTTCTTTGTTCTCTTTTCTGTTCCATTATAAATTTTTAAGCTACAAATTAAATGGAGCAAGGAGGTAAAGGAGTTGCTGTTAAAGAAAGAACTTAACGCTCGAATTTTCTTCAAAGTTGATTGATTGCATCATGCAGAATTTGTAAGAAAATGAAATCATATTTATTCCCTCAGTTCAACTCTTCTGCCTTCTGTTATTAAATTGTTCTATCTATACTCTTTTGTGTGGCAGTGTCATGCCGCATTCGATAATATTATATGTTTGAGTATTAATCAAAACAACTCAAACATTCTCATTTTAAGAATCATGCATAAATTATTTCTTAAAGCGTTGGTGATGGATCAATTTGTGTTAAAGATGTGAAGGTAATAGAAATTTTAACACAGATTGACATGACAGTCCTTCAGTTAGGACGTTTCTTTTATAGTAGAGGATGAAGCGGGGGAACCAAGAGAACTACTTTTTTTTCAAAGTACTTCTGATATGAATCATTTTCTCTTTGCAAATTTATCAATAGATATTATGTAATTAACAATCATTAGTAATCATTAGTCACATTCGACTGTTTTACGTAGCTCATGTGTAAACTCAGAATGATGTGTAAATCAATTTCAGAAATAATAGTTGCTTTTGACGGAAGCTCTCTAATGATTTGTAGTGGAAATAATGAAAGCTAATTGCTATAGAGATGATTCTTCCTGCATTAAGCCATGACACTAACTGTTTGCTTGTCAATTCATAGAAACAAGTTTATTCCATACAGTGATTTCGACTTTTTAAAAAAACTTACTAAATTTTGTAATTAATGCTATCAGCTTTTACTTGTGAAATGCTTGTTTTCAATTATAGTTTCGCACATTTTTACGAAGCATTTATTAAATTGTGATCTATGACTCTTAAAAAATATCTCGCTACATGCTTCTGAAAAGTGTTACACACTCAGTATTTTAAATAATAATCTCCATGGTAATGCATTATTAGCTTTGTTTACCAGCTTGGGCAAAAAAAAAAAAAAAACAATTAAATTTATTAATGTTTGTTTAACAGATTAGAACATAAATAATACGGTAAAATTAAAAGTAATTTGGTCATAAAAGTGGAATGGTGAAGAACATGAAAGTGTCATTCGAACAATGGTACTTCTCATCTTTTCAAACATTTGTTCATATTATTACACGAAATTATTGTTTCAAAAAAAGTTTCTTGTTTTATTTTCATTTCAAAGTTCTGCTTTATTGTTTTATATTTCTAGTATTACATTAAAAAGAAAGTTGGAAATCAATTAAATTTTGGTTAATATAATTTTTTGTTAACGAGAAAAACAAATGGAAAAGCCAACAAGCTGTTACCATTTTCAAGTCCGATATGAAAACTGAAATAAACAAAATAAATTGGGAATGGATATTCATACGACTACAAATACTATCATATGATCGAACTAACATGATACTATTAGGCAGTGTCACTTAGCTAATTAAGAATGCAATGTTTTCATCTTTCATACGTTATATTAAGTTGCAAAAATTTTTTAACTGAAATGAAAACCTAGCAGAATTGCGGGTCATCAAGCAGCAGCAACAATAACAACAACAGAAGAATGACAAAACGTCGTAGTAGTCAACCAGATATTCGGAGCAGGACCGATAGTCAGTCTAGTTTAATGCGTCGAAAGAGCATCACAGAAACCTATCCAAGGCCTTCTGTTTTTGGAGGACGTGAGTGTTAAGTTGTTCACTTATTTTTCGTTTCCTGCCTTTCTTTTTTAACTTCATTTGTTGCTAATTAGTCGTTCCATTACATTATTTAGTTTGCAATTTGACAATTATCTGTTTATTTATAACTTCGTCATCGATTTCATATGCTGACAGATAGAATACGGTCACTATAAAGCAGTAGAATTAAATCGTTTGGAACAATAGTATGACAGCTTTTGGTGTGAAGTAAAAAATCAGCACTCTTTTTCAAATTACCCCGACAAATAAGTTAGTTCGACAGCTCTAATTATAAAAATTTATTACAGAGCACCAGTTATGCGGCTGATTCATTTCAAGACTCATTCAGAAAAGTCAATTTCTTTACGTCCTTGATGATGACAGTTATAACTTAATTACCAAAGATGCTTTTTTTCAGATGATTTGTTGCTTGATCCTCTTTTCACTGTGCAACCTATGCAAGTGGGAAACCATCCTGAAAGTAAGTCTCTTTTTTCCTGCTCAAAATATATCCTTTTATACTTTTTTTTGAGTCATAATTAGAAACAAGAACTGACGGATTGTCTTTTTTAAAAGCGCTCAAAGCACAGAGACTAAAGCTTTGTTCATCTTTGCCCATAACTGTCTTTTTCCACGTCCACAAAAATGTAAGTTTTCAAAAAAAAATGTGATTGTTTCTTTGTAAAATTTAAACAATTCTAAAAAGTTACAATAAAAGAAGGAAATGGCAATTATTTGAATTTTTCGAAACTGCAGGTCCAATACACAATGTCCGGGAGCTTTTGGAAGCTCATTCAGAGGAAGCTCCATTGATTTATACCGAAATGTTATTTATGGACAGTGATAACAAAGCGAGAAGAGTGTGGAAGCAAGTTTCCAGGTTAAGCTTATTTTGAAATTTTGTTCACTTTCTTTTTGAAATAAGTTCTTACAACAAAATCTGATTAGTGACGGTTATCAATCAGTCATCATTTAGCGTCTTCATGAACTAATTATATCACAGCATTAATTACTGAGGATAGCTGTATTCGAAATGCGCCATATTCAGAAAATATTCTCCATTAAAATGTGGAATCTTAGAATTCAAAATTTTTAGATGGATTAAGTATGAACAGACAATTGAAGGCGATGGTACCCGATTTTCCAAACCCCATATCACTCTTTTATCGGTAATTGGTTTGATACAACTCAGGAATTGTCTTCGTAAAGGAGTTATTATTTTGAATGTTGAAGCAAATTCCTTTAACGAAATTGCAGGTATAGTTTCTTTATTATTGAAAGCTTATCATCAAACTACAATGTAATTAGATTATGAATTGTCTTCGTTTATGAGTAATTAGATTTCCAAAAATAATGTTGATAGAAATAATGAGAGAAGTGAAGGGATATTAAAATACGAATGTGATACCACTGAATTTCTCTCACTGCATTTTCTATCTTTATTCTTTAACTTTTCCGACAAAATATGCGATGCATGGGTGGAACGTGGATTAGTAGAAGCAGAAAATTCAGCTTCTGTAAAAGATCTATTGCTATGTCCGAAATATCACCTTATTGGTACACGTATGCTTTCATCCACTGAAATCAGAAACGGTTTGAATTCTCGATTTTAGTGAAGATCTCTAATTATTGCTGCTATAATTAAGTACTGATATACAGCCTTACTTCAGTTATGTTAAATAATAAATTTTAATTTAAAGAGACGAATGATTTAGCATTCAGATGTGAAAACTGTTATCAAAAAACTACCAAATGAAAGTGCCGAGAATGATTTGCAAGAAGAAAATATTTTCCATGTTTGTCTTCTTCATTTTTGCTTTCTTTTCGACTAATGAAATATATAGAAAACGATCAACTATTCTCTTATTTTCCTTTTTTTTGAGTAACGTTCAATAATAATTAATAGAGAAAGTGATTCTTTATTAATCATTCTCTACTTTCATTCAGGATTAGATTCCATTCAAGAATTAAGGGATGTGGTTCTTTCTAAAGGTTTAAACAAAATTAAACGCACTTTTATTGAAGTTTCACCACGAAATTTCTCAAGGTGCTTAACGGTTTTATACTTTTTTGCAGTTAACATCTAAAGAGATGAAAAAATTAGCAGAAGGCGCAGAAGGAGCGGTTATTATGACTGGGATTTTTAATGGCATTGATAGACCAGTGTGCGCATTCCTTCGACTTGATAATGCTAAGGTTTTTTATCGCAGTTCATTAATAATTTATTAGCATCAATTTATTTTTGAAAGAATTCAGAATTTTTGGGTTTTATTTCATGATCGAATAAATTTCAGGTTTTCTTTCCTGAACTACTGAATGTGCCGATACCTTTAAGGTTCGTATTCGTACTGCTTAATCCTCGCGATCATTACGATAATGAAACCCGTGGCATTGGCAGGACTGTTGGTGCACTGCTTTCGGATGAGGTAATATTTCAAGAAAATTGTTCAAAATTTTAGACATTTCTATAGTCAATGATTTGAAGAATTTTATTAAACGGTTTTAAATGGATAATCTTTAATTTAGCAATCATTTATTTAGTTTGGATTTATTCAAGAGTTGCTAGAAATTTGCCAGATCTTAGGAGCTTCTGAATTCTACAAGTTTCAATGAAGTTACACTTGTTATATTTCTACTGTCTGTTCATATTTGCAGATATTTAGGAAAGTAGCGCTATGCTCATTTGAACCGTATACGATTGCTGATGCACTTGAAGAATTTTTTGCACAAGTAGTTGTTATACCACCTGGGAACTGCAGTACTGAAACGCGATGGGAACCAAATGCTAACTCGGATCAGGTTTGCCTAAAGTTTTAAGTTTTTGATACTGAAAATTTAGAAAAATTAGGAACTGCTTGAATGTCCGGTATATAAATTCAAAATTTAGGTAGCTCGCTCAGTTGGAATGCTCTATGCTTCTTATGATGATCCATTTGATGAAGAACCTGTTATGGATGGTAAAAAGGATATACATACTGATATCGTGCGCAGCGGTCGCTTATTTGGTGGTTTATTAAATGATATCAAGTAAGCCAAAAGTTCGAAGAATTCAGTAACTTTATTTTACTCATTAATTCTGCTATGCGATATGATTATTATCATTTTTACTCATTTTGATTTTAACTCATTCATTTTGACAGTGGATGATAAGAACTAATTTCCATAGCTTGTCTTGATTTCACTAACTCCTAAAACTTGAAATTCTTAACCAGAAGTTTGAAATTATAAGTTTGAAGATATTTAGACGTAAAGCCCCACACTTCTTGTCCGACTTCACTGATTTCTTTCATGGCCGGTGGAGTCAGTCCTTTGCCGCAGTTATATTTTTATTTTTCGCAAATCTTACATCAATTATAACATTTGGAGCTGTCATGGAACGAGCATTGCATCATCAAGTCGTAAGACATTTTAGAATCATTTTGGAATTATAGAAATTTGGATATTTGAATAATCTGAATAATACGAAAACTTTACTGGTGAGAGAGTATGAAGAAACGAGTAGAAAAAAAAACAACTAAAAGCCTTAGTGAATTTAATCTGAAGAAATAAATGAAAATGCGATATAGAAAAAGATGAAATAGTACAGTTAAAAATAGAAAATTGAGCTGAATTGGACTGCATTACGTAACTTCATTCCTTTTAATTTCAAAGTTTAATTTCTATCTGTATTTAGGCAGCTATCGAAAATATTCTGTGCGGAGGTGTAAGTGGAGTCATATTTGCCCTTTTTTCTGGACAACCGCTCAATATTTTGTCGGCAACTGGTCCAACGCTCGTTTTTGAGACAATTTTGTTCGATTTTTGTTTGTAAGTAGCAATGTTCCTTTGATTGTAAATAGTTTCTTGGAAATTACCATGAATTTTGGTTATGAATTATAAAAATTTTTTTGCTTCAGAACAAATGGCTGGGAATTTTTACCGTTTCGATTTTGGGTTGGTGTATGGATTGGTGTGGTATTGCTTATCTTGATTGCTACCGACATGTCTGCCCTCGTTGGCCTAATAACCAGGTACTTAGTTTTTTTTTTTAAATTGATAATAGAAACAGATTATTTTTTTGGAGATGAAAATGAAGAATCTAACTAGTAACAAGTCCCCAAAAAATTGAGAGCCTATCGCGCAGTACAATATTGTGGCGTTCTTGCTTCAATTATGGTGTCAATTGCTCAGAAATCTTACTTCCTGTACTGAGCATTTGCGGATGAGAACTACCAGACAATGTCATCTGATGCTAGATTCTTTATGCCTATCCGCCGTTTCTTTCTTTTTTCGAAAAAATATTTGCATTTTAGATTTACGGAAGAAGCATTTGCAGCACTAATATCGATTGTCTTTATAATTCAGTCTTTTGAAAAACTTGTTGAAATCAGTCACGATGCGCCAATCATTGTTGATCCCAAGGTCCATTTCAATCATTTTACCTTCTTCATATTTAATAAGTTTTTGAGGGACTCTTTTGTATCTCCAGTTTATCATTTGTCCCGAACATTCCTGTTCTTTAATCAAGTCAAAAGAAAATAATAAAATGCAATCGAGAATCATCCAAAATAGTTCCTGATTGATATTGGCACCTGATTATCTTTTCAAGTTAAATTTTACTAACCATCTTAAGTGAAAATTATTTTATAGATTCTCTGTAAATTACTCGATTTACAGAAGGTTCAACAGCTTAAAACATAATTCTGTAGAATTAGACTTTTTCGATTCATGTTTTCAAATTTATTGTATTTAATAGAGAGTATTTGATTCACCGTGCGTTTGTTACCTGAATGAGCCAATGGTACTTTCAAATAATATTACTGTGCGACCAAGGATCATGGATATTGATGCTGAAGGTTTGCAATATCAGGAATTTGCCATCGTGAAAATGAAATCTGTCCTCTCAAGTTCCCCTTTTTTAGTATCTGCAAAATTCAGATAAACAGTTACAAAATATATGTTTTAATACGTTTTTCTTTGTGCTATTATGAAACTTGATTTGCGTCCCCTAAACACCAACACAAATTAAGTCCTAATAATGTATTACTATAAATAAGCTAAAAATAATGCTGGTTATATAATTGCAGAATGTCGTCAACGTGGAGGTGAAGCATTTGGGTTACAATGTCACTTCAAGCCAGATGTTTACATGTTATCCATCTTGCTAACCTTCGGTACTTTCGCATTGGCTTATGGCTTAAACATTTTCAGAAGAACATATTTTCTAAATTCCACGGTATATTTTGACCTTTCATTTATTTTTGCTATTTTAGGTTGGATTTTTTTGGTGAAAAACAGTTTATTGTCAAACTCTGATTCTAAGACTTGTCATTTCCTTGGTCTTTTTCTCCATCTTCCTCAAAATATTTTGGCTGATTTGACTTTGATTTGTTTGCTATGCTCAGATTATCTAAGTATTTCATCTAAAATTAAATAAAAAACTCATTTCAGGCTCGGAACAGCATATCGGATTTTGGTGTTTTAATCTCTATTGTCGTGATGACAGCTGTTTCGAAATTCATAGGTCTTGACTTACCTGTGCTCAATATTCCTGCCAATTTCCGGGTGCGCTTCATACTTTCTACAGCAAAAGATAAAAATGAAAATAGAGGGAAATGTTTTCGATCATAAGTAATAATGTTTCAGCCAACAATCGATCGTCCATGGCTTATCAATCCATTATCAGTGGATTGGTATGTTGCTTTAATAGCTGTACTACCAGCTATATTTTATACAATTCTGATTGTTATGGATCAACAGATTACTGCTGTTATTATCAATCGAAAAGATAACAAATTGAGGGTATGATTTCTTTAAATTGAAAGGAATGGAATCGATTTCGAGTTGTGGGCTGTATGCTGAATGGGATGAATGTTTAGGCTTCCTGTCTAACGAATGAACAAATGAAGCATCTCATTGATGAAGTCAACATCTAAAAAACTTAGGAATAATTCTTGCTGTTCGTGATTGGCAGTTGTATTGGAAAATGAGCAAAGATACTGAGATTTTTGTGTATGTTCTTGTCTTTGTGTATGTTTAAATGGACATGATGGCAGGCAAATACAAGTTTCTTATAAAAGTGACAAGTATAAGAAAAAAAGAGAAGTTTCTTATAAAATAACTGTGTTTATCTATACACTATTGTTTGTTAAGTTATTCGTACTGAGTTATTAGGCTTTAAAACGCATAGCCATTTGTTTTAGTTACCTTTGATACTACCAACTATTACTGTCACAAGGATTTCAGAAAGATTTTGGATACCATTTGGATTTGTTGGTGATTGCGTTGTTGATAATCATTTCTGGATCACTTGGATTGCCATTTTATGTAGCCGGAACAGTGCTGTCAGTGATGCATGTGGATTCTCTTCGTCTACAATCCGATACATCAGCTCCTGGTGAAAAGGCACAGTTTCTCGGTATTAAGTGGGTCATTATTATTCGGAGTGTTTTTCAAGTTCTTATTCAAACTTAAGCTAGAAATTTTGAATTTAAATCTCGATCTTCAAAAAAAAAAGATTATTGTAGAGAACAGCGTCTGACAGCGATGATAGCTCATCTGCTTATTGGTTTCTCAGTTTTTATAACACCTATCATCAAGGTATGATATTCTATAAAATGTCTCGATCACGAATATTTTACGTAATTTTTTTCTTTGAACACACAGCCTTTCACCGAAATAAGTTAGCAAATCTTACTCAAATGATCAATTTACAGTTAGTACCTCTTCCGGTACTTATTGGAATATTTTTGTATATGGGTGTTGTTTCGATGCTTGGTTTGCAATTTATCCAAAGAATTGCCATGCTTTTCATGCCTATTAAGTATCAGGTTTGTTGAAAGAGTTGAGAATTCTGACTTTTTAGAATATATTTGGTTTTCGTTAAATATTGAAATCGAATCAACGCTGAAGTTTGATGTCTCGAAATTAAAATTCCTACTTTTTAATTATTTAATTGTTTACAGCCTGATTATGTATGGTTAAGATTGGTCCGTATGAAACGTGTCCATCTCTTCACTTTTTTCCAAATTCTTAGTATTGTTGGTTTATTTGCTGTGAAGTACACGAAAAAATTCTCAATGCTATTTCCCTTGATGGTACTGTAGCTTTCACTTGTGCCATTTATTTTCTGTATTTAGAGGAATTATAAATTTTCAAAATTAAAAGAATTGTAATTATGCTTTTGTTGTTCTTACCGTTAGTCAAAATCATTTTCATTAAATTTAGATTAACAATTTTTGGGTGCATCTTCCATTTTTATTAGTATTTGTTTCAGCTGGTTCTCATGGTAATTATTAGGATGTTTTTCATGGAAAAAGTTTTCACAAAGCAGGAGCTACTTGCCTTAGATGATCCTGTACCTTCCTTCCATTCCGTCGTCAGCCCGAAGGGGCAATCTGCAAAAGGTATTTTTGGTCATAAGCCAAAATACTAAAATTAGGAAATTTGAATCGCAAAAAGGTTGGCACTATGATAGTATCAATGTTTTAGGGATTGTCACTATAATCTTTTCGTAAGCTTATATTTTGTTACAGGTAAAAAAGGAACAGTTTGTAACGAAGAAATGGAACATCCGAGAGAAGTAGAGGAAGGAAAAAAAAAGTGCAGTAGCTGTCACTGATTTGGAAGATGAAGTAGGCAGATGTTGTCTGAAAAATTGTACGAAATGCAACTTTTAAAATGTCCATTAAATGACAGAGCTATTTTTTCAAATTTCCTGGTTACTGCTTTATCAAAGAGTGCGTCTCCTCTTGCGACCTTTGACACATTATCAAGAGATTAGCTCTTCCCATCTGTTATCGGATAACTTTTTCCTTTCGGCTGTTCAATTTAAATTCTTTGAAAATTCAGAGTGCCCACAGCTTCCGAAAAAGTTCAATGCGGAGCAAACATAAGTTCAAAATAATATTCACTTATCAAAACAATTTATGTTTCGCCGACTATTTTCGTATTCTGGGGAGTCTCGAGAATACAGAAATGTCTTTCAGAAGGTCTGACCGAAATATTAAAGCATGAAGATATTTAAAGTGTCAATTTCAGTCACTGATGTTGCCTTTTAAATTATTTATTATTAAAATTTTATTCATTTATCACTTATTTTTGTATATCTCTCGACATTATTCATTCAACACTGATAGCTTTGATTTTGTTTTGATTTTGCCTTACTTATACCTACAATTGATGAGAAATACTGCATCATAAATAATGTAAACAATTCGTCATTTCTAACTTTGTTTTATTACAAGTGAAAGCAAAACTCGTATGCTTAAAATTATCTGTTCAGTCCTCTTAATACAGATCTGATTTAATACACATAGCAAGAAGTTCTTGTTATCACTTTAATTCTAATCATCGAGTGGATGTCTATTGTATTAGCACATTATTTATTAGTTAGCGACAGCTGTTTATTAATTAATAACCTTGCTCATCTTAGCATTTGCCGTTTTGGATTCTGTAAAGTCTAAATTTGTTTGTACAGGCAATTTAAATTTCATTGCATACTTTAAATTACGATGTATTTATAACATCTTATCTGAGCCTAATTGCTCTTACTCTAGAATTTTATTGCATTGCACTTCATTTAATATGACATAATTTCCAGACATTTTCTTGTATTCTTGTATTCTTAAAGTGATTCGTGCGATATGCACGATAAACATTCATCCTGAATATTTTTGTACTGATTTTGTGAGTAATTTCTCCTGGTCATATCAGTTACTGTTATATTATCAAATGACAATTGTCTTAATGCTTTTTTGACAGTTATCTTAATGTTTTTAAGAAATTTTAGCGATATTTTAAAATTATAAACTTCAGGAAATACATCCTTTGTTTTTATGTTTTTGTGAATATTTTTGTCATTTGTCAGTGAAAATTGCATCCTAAATGCGTGATTTGTGAAAAGTTGCTTTTGTAAACTCTGCAAAACAAGTATGAACTGTATCAAGCAAGATAGCAGTCATTGCATGAAATAGGATGGAATTTAATTACGATTAAATTTTTCACTTTTTTTTTCTATTTTTTCACACTAAACAAGGGAATTTTCATACTGATAAAAATAGCTGGAATCAAAGAATTTGTTAATGCGTAACTGTATGATGTTCATGACACCTTGAAATGAAAATCTTGAGATAAAAATAGAAATCTTCATCAGCAAAAATGAGGTTAGTAAATCGAAAAGTGGGGTTAGATAACTAGGATAATTTGCTACTTTCAATATAACTAATCGACCTGTTTTTGCATTTACCCGAATTACTGTTATTCCTCAGATTTTAACTTTTGAAGTTTTGAGAACAAACTGATAAATTGCTATAATCATGCAACTCCATATTTCAACCAAGATCAGTGTTCAAAATTTGTTATGTGTTTCAGAAAAATGTTCCTGAAATTTAGCTTGTTATTTTCATTGATTCTTCACGCATCTATCTGCCTTAGTTTCCAGTGTCGTGATCAAAAAAACCAAAATGTGGACTGGTAGGATTTTTATGCTAGAGTTTTTCTCACACTTCATCTGACTTTGCAGTCATTTTCAAATATTATGAAAATTCATTTCCCCAATTTAGGTTCATATTTTACAAAATTGGTCGCATGAAGAAATCAACAGTAAAATCTGTTCGTAATGGTTTTGCTTTTTTGTATATGGATGCTAACCATCAAGAGTGGTCACTTTCGGCAGTCGAGATTAACAAATCAAAGCAAGCTATTGGATATACTTTACAGCAATATTATGATTCTATAAATAATTCTGAGGTAATTTTCAGCACATATTCTGTAGTTCAATAAGAAGGAATTTCCTTTCAAAAGATTTTGTATTGTAGCTTGAAAGCACTTTTGCGAAGCTATATTCTTCTTTCAGTTATATATATTTATATATATATATATATATATATATATATAGGATTATCGACCGACTTCTGAATGATAAAATAGTGATATGCTGTCATAATTATGCGTATAAACAAATATTTAAAATGCATATTTAAAATGAAGCTCTTGACTAAATATACTATCACCCAGCAAGTCCCTACTCCACCGTTATCATTTTACAGGTTTTCAGTATAATGTATAACGACGAATTTCCATATCCCAACAATGACACTTCATCAGGAACTTCAGGACATACTAAAGGTTTATGACCGCACAAATATGAAATAAGTTGAGATTTTATAGGCAGTTTCTGTTAAAGCATCTTTGTGACTCTACCTGATACCTATTATATTGCAAGTTGATATGCGTATTTTTTATCCCTTGAAGTTCAGTTTACGAATTTTCCAGGAGTTGTAGTGTTTGGAGAAAGTAGTGGTTTTTGGTTAATTCACAGTGTACCAAAATTTCCGCGAAATGATACTTATGAATATCCAATTACTGGACGTCATTACGGACAAATGGGATTATGCGTTTCAATGACTTATTCACAGCTGCATAAAATTGGTAGTTTTCAACTTTAAGGTTCTTGGAAGTTATAATAATACTCGTCTATTTTGTCAATAATAAGTTTGTTCCCTAGTTTTCATCATCGAAAAAATGAAACTTGTGGATTTTAACTTCGGTCTTTTTTCAGCTGTCCAGCTGTACTACAATCATGTTTTCATTTATTCACAAAAACTTCCAGCGCAAATGGCTGAAAACATACCTATTCTTGCGAAAGTTGGTTTAAAACATTAAACAATAGAAAATGACAAAAATCTGGGTGAAGATGTTGAAATTCTTGGACTGAAATTGGTGTTTCTGAATTTTTCTCAGCAGCTGGATTTAAAAGCCACATAATTAAATGCTAGTTTGAAGCAAGATTAATTTGAGGTGATATCAAAAGAATATCAGCGAACTGCTCCTTATGCTAGTCGTGCAGAAATCTATTCTTCTGCAGGCCATGAATTTGTCCATTTCGCGAAAATTGGTGCATTTAACAAAGGTGGTAATGCATTATTTTCATCTTTAAATATGTGGTATGGTATCATATGTTTCATCGCTGATTTCACTTGTGAATCTAAATTTCAGATCTTTATTTCGATCTCGTTGCGCCTGCGCTTCAAAGTTCATTGAAAACAGAAACTTGGCAACATGAAACATTAAAAAACAGGAATCTGCACTCTTGGTGCCGTAAATACAGTCCTTTTAAGGTATTTATTTCTGTTATTTTATCTTTTTGACTTAACTTTATAGCTTATTTACATCCTCATTTTTGTTTCTCAAAATAAATGTTTATGCTTATTGTAAAGTTAACGCTGTTTCTCTTTACTACTGGTCCAAAATAACTGTCCTGAGAGCGTATAATTCGCTTTCTGACTAGGAAAAATGATATTGGAGTTTGGCACTTTATATTTTTCATACTAGGTGTTAGATGTTAAAAAGATCACTCTACCTTTTAATATCACTTTTCCAAACTCGCTTGATCATTCCAAATTTGCTGTTGCCACGTTCGATGCCCACAAAGTACCTGTGCCATGGATTTGCATTGGTGATATCAATAGACAGGTATAGAAGTTGCTTTTTTAATCGTTCAATTACTTTTCAGGAGATGAACAAAGCCTGATATTCTTCATGATTAGAACTGTAGAGTGAAGAATGATTCGAGCTTGAGGAGATGATTTATAATTGGAAGCTACATGAAAATTAAGTTTTTTGACAATTTTTAGGAAAGCCAGCTTCTTCGTGCAGGTGGTACAATGTGTTTCGCAAATTCTGAAGTGCATGCCAGATATACAGCGATGACTCCAGATTATTGGCCTTGCATCGATACACATTCCTAAATTCGTATTTTTGCTGGTAATGTTTTTTCATAACCTCTTAGAATGGAAGGTAACCATGTTGTAAAATTAGGATGTGAACGGAACTTGTGCTCATTTAAAAAACAGGTGACATTATTTCCGTTTTGTCACTTATTTCGATTTCTGCGAAATATTTTATTCGTAATTATTGTCGGGTTGTTTTCGTCTGCTGCTTGTAGCAATTTCGAGAATACCAAAGTGAGATTTGAGAAGAAACAAAAGAACAATTAGTATTCAAGTCTTCAATAAAATACAAACGAAATATAAAGAAGTGACTTTCCCCGTTTTGTCTTCCGAAAAATGAACAATGAATCAAAGTGCCGGAATATTTAGAAAATTAATGCGTTTTTTTTTATTAGTGGAAATTAATGCAATTTGCTGTCGTTATCGTAATGCAAGTCAGATGTGGTCGAGCGTTTACTGTTCGAAGAAACATATGGTATTAGTGTTTAGTCTTATATTTTTGTTCAGCCATTGGTACTGTTTACCATAAAAAATTTTTAGTGTATTTCCTTTCTGGAAAAGAATTTTGTGGGCTATAATTCTTTTATTTTAGTACTTATTTTAGAGGATGAGAATTGAATTAAAAATTGGATTTTACCGAATTTTAACAACGTATCCGTTGAAATGAAATAATCAGCAAAGTTTGATTACGAATGTAAGACAGGACGAATTAATTTTGGGAGCACTTTAGGGACGAAACGGAAGTTTCTATATTTCGTTAAATTGTTTCTTCTCTTTTAATGTTTTGAACATGCTAAATGGAGTTTTTGAATTGAAAAAGAATTGAAAAGGAAGAAAAAGACGAAAAAAAATTGAAAAGTAGAATCATGGGGATAATGAAAAAGATAATGATGTGAAATTATTGTTTTTCCAATTGAAATTTAGATGGAATTTGAATTATCTTTTATCCTTATCAAGCATTTTTATTAACAAGCTGCATTTCCAAATACGGAATTTCTTACTATATTGAAGCTAAATAACTCCTTGCATCACATCCCAGGACCAGAAAATAGAGCAAAGCAAGTGGTGTACAATTGTTTCTTGTTGACATCAGCGGGAGAATCTCCTGACAGCTGAAATGAATTATCTTAGTGTGCCGTTTCACATATGAAAAATAAAGTGCATTATAAATGGTATCCTTTATTTGAGGATCTTAAGACCTAGTTGTTTTGGAAGTGAATAATATTTTTAAACAAGTTGCCACTGTACTAAAGGGATTACCATGTTTTTGAATGGGTTTAGATATCAGCTTGGATTTAATTAGTGACTGCACCCAGCAAAAAAATGCAACTACATATATCATTTCTATCCTTTATAAGGATTCTACTGTACACATGCTATATATGCAATCCCTTCTCAGCCTTATCACTTTTTGCTTATTTTTTGATACTCGGAAGTTCTGATTATTCCGAAATTTCATAGTAAATATAGCCGAACATATAAGTACCTAAAACGTTTTGTTAACACCAATCTGTATCTGTTTTTGTATTGAGCATGCTTTATTTTTATTGGATTATTGAAATTTTTAAGTGCAAAATTTGGACTAATTCTGATTTAAATAAGTGGTATTCCTTCAGATGATTGCTAATATTGGAGAAATTAGACAAATTAGTGCATTGATCAAATCATATGAAACAGAACATTACTATTAGGCTCTTTTCCTTTCTCTTTTTTTCACGCAGTTAACTCTCTTTCCCAATCTCCCTCCCATATCACCCATTTGCCGTAGGTAATGTGCATCGATAAAATCGCAAACAAATTTTTTCTCATTCTTGATAAATACATTTTTCAAAGCGAAATTTCTGACATAAATTTTACTGACAAACGTTAAAAGTACGTGAAAAGCAGATAGATCTTGCGTGATGTTTATCCTTGAAGTAATAGTTTTGGATGAAGTAATAGCAAACGATGCAGATCGATTGGTTTATTTCACAAAGAGTTATTTTTTGTATTGATGGATATTTCAATGAATTAAAAAGTTGTATTTGTAAGAGAAGAAAAGCGAGTATAGAGGCATCTCTTGTTAATCAAAGGTGTTTTAAGTTACATATAAACAACATGCAATAATAGCAAAGCTTTATAATAATAAGCAGCTCCTGAATTGAGATAAAACATATAATTTCATCCGATTGATTCAATAAATGTTTTGCTTGCTGTATATATTTCTTTACCTATTCAAGCTATATAGTAGATATGCTTGAAGCTTTTTAGAGAAACATTATCCTCTCTCGAAATAGCGTGGATTTCCCGTTTCATTTCACTTATCTGTTCCAATATTCCGGAGCAAGATTGGAAGAATTTCTTGATAAAATTAAAAAATAAGATAAAATAGCAATTTGGTAAAATAATTTGATCCGATTAATCCAACTGAAGAAAAAAGTTAGTTCCGACACTTCAGAAATTTCAAAATAAATTCACTTTTAAGTGTACAGGTAATAAAAATAGTCATTATCTAAGCATTTTTGTTGCAGTAAAAAAATTGATTTCAAATATACTCTCTTACTGATTAGTGCTTTTCCGGTTTGCACTGACGTTATGATACTTCGTGATGCATTTTACTGATTAATCATTTATTGATTGAGGATAGTGTTTGAAATGAGAATTCATGCGGTAATATCATATAGGTAACTTTATCACAGCTTCACACTTTACAATTTAAGCTGAGCTTGCCGACAGATCAAAAATGCAAGATAGTTTATAGAATAGAATTATATATTTTGCTTCGTGCATTTTCTATCAGTGATCTGCATCATTTTGTTTAATTTATTATATTCTTGATGTCTAATGGAATTTGAAATTTGTTGGAAAGGACAAATGCGTAACTTAGGCTTAACGATATTTGAGCTGTTGATGAAGGCATAACGTCATCATATTCTAACTTACCAGTTCCATTCATAGTAATATTTTAGATGCACTTTTTCAAACTAAATTTTCATCGCAATTGAGATTATTTAATACTTGATTGTCAACATTTACTGACAATTTTTTCGTTTTCTTTTTTTTAAAATGATAAGATGATGCTTTTCTTTGCTTTTCTTTCCTTCATTTAATAGATACAGTCATACCGAATCATTACTGCTTTTTTTCTTTTTGAAAATGATAAACAACTTGGCTCATCATTGATCAACAGATTATTTCAATTCATTAACCAATCACAATCAAGAAAAAGTCCGAAATAAGGTTCTTTTTCCTTTGAACGCATGAAAGGAATTACATTTGACAAACCCCTATGAACGACTAGCAAAATTATTTATTTCGACAAGTATTTTTTAATATAGAAAAGAAAATTACACCATAAGAATTGTTCAGTTTTACCCAAAGATTTTTATTCATTTGAAGTTAATTCTGTAATTTTGAAAATTGGAAAAAAAAGCATCGTCTGACAAAATTTATTCAGATAAGCGCAGTTATCTTGTTTGTTTTATCAGTGAAGGAATTTTTATCAATGAAGTAATCACTTAATTAGAAACAACTCGTGAAAAAGATGCACTAAGATAAAAAATACGTCAAAATATGCTTTTTAGTTATGTATTTGATAATCAAACAGTGGTCTTAATATCATAAAAGGTTTTATTCCGAAGTCTGTGAATAAGTCCTGCTTCAGTATTTTTTAAATCCTATTCAATAAACTGGATCAATATAATTCGATATTGCACAAACAGAATGTGCAAAAAGGATCAAAGGCAGTAATTGAAAACACTTTTGCTTCAACTGTTTTTTTGTTTTTCATTTCACTCCACTTTTCTGGTTCGTTTGGAAGCAAAGAAATCATCTCTTTTTCTAAAACACAATGAAATAAATTCATCTTACTTTAATAAATTAGATTTATTAAAATAGTAAGTATTCAATGATATTAATACATATATATATATATATGTTTTTTATATGTTTACATATACATACTGATTATTGCTGAGTTAGGGCTTTCCATAAATCAGCACATATTAGTGGTTTAAATATAGTTACGAGGAAGCCTCCCAAATGTTGTCATGGAAAATTGTATTGTTAGTCATAAAAAAGAAACTTTTGAAATAAATGACTTACGGACACTCTGATTATTACCAATAGAATTTGGAGTACAGTTAGTTGTAGTTTTATTGATGTCCAAATATTAATTACAATAGAACATGTTCAGACTATTAGCAATAATTATGATAAGATAACGTGTAGTATAAAGCGAAAGATAATGGAACGTAAGGAAGATATAAAAGGACTTCCCTATATTGATTGCAGAATAATAAAAGTAGGAGAAAGAGGTGAGATTGATACTGAAAAAAACTAAACGGAATTAGAGAGCCTTTCACATAGATGTGAATTGCTTACAGTTAAGTGGCATTGTGTTGACAACGAATTGGCCAAACGGATTGCTAAAAGTTAGAGATAAGTGATATTGTTTATATATTATAGTATCATTAGTCATATCTGCTTACGAAAAAGAAGCTTGTTGTTGTGATGCTAGGTAAACAGAAAGACAACTTTTCAAAAAATCATATGATTGACGATATTGCTGGTAAACATTTCGAAGCTTATCGAAAACAAAGTAATAATATTTATTTTATAACATTCTGTAATTTATCATATTTCACAGAAATAATCGTAGCATAAATACAATCTGGCTTACGCCAAACATTTTATCCTATAATTATTTTGATTTTCCGACAAATGTCACCTCACAATATTTTTTAGACTGTAAGAATGTGAAATGGAAATAAGAGATGTTAATATTTTTCACTTCTTTAAGTGAATTTCTCATGAAATTCATTCGTCACTTTTCTATGAAATTGTTTAATAATACTTACTGTTTCAAACAAATTGCCAAATCATTTCATAAACATAAGTGTAAATGTGCCAATTAGTATATCGAATCATGTGAAGGTAAATAAGGTACTGGCAATAAATATTATTCTGTATGCGAAGTTGCACTTTGCTTAACAACCGGTCACTTTTTCTTGCTCTCATTTTTATTTCATTCATATTCTTTGCTATTTCTTTATGATAGATATATCTTACTGGATTTCTCATAAAAACTAATTGTACCTATTGCTAAACTGTTTCTAGTTTAATCAGTCCTAGAGTTGCTATCAAACCATTAGTGGTTTAATTGCTTTTAACTTAGACGTTTCTATTAGTAGAATTTATACAAGAAAATGATTAATAATTGCTGCGAATGTTTAACTCTTTTTTGAACCAACAAGCGATTACATTCTATATGCTACTTCACTTGACATCATTGCAAGTAATATTGCATAGTTTATGTAGGATCGTTAGAATTTGATCAATTGTTCTTTTTGTTTCAGTGTAATTTTCGATTCTCAGAATCTTTCTATCATTGGATTCTTGTCGATAAGAATATCTTCCTAAATTTCTTTTTAAACTTATTTCCATTGACGATTTTAGCTAAAGCGTATTTTTTTCCTAAAAAAAAAAAAAAAAAAAAAAAAAAAAAAAAAA
>JARVGP010001094.1:4132-23317 GCA_029876185.1 Mansonella ozzardi
ATTTTAAAAAAAAATAAATTTGGTTTTTTAACAAATAAATTTAAAAAAACAAAAAAAAAAAAAAAAAAAAAAAAAAAAACAAAAAAAAACATTTTTGCATAAAAAGTGCTACGATAATTTTGGGCAAATCCTAATTCCATAGCGATATGAGACAAGTATGAGAAGTGATATCGAAGTGATAACAGGCTAATCCATTGAATCCCTTGAGGATTGAAATTGAAAATTGACTAATGCATTTCTCTCTTTTTCTTTCTCATTCTTCCACTCTCTCTCTCTCTCTCTCTCTCTCTCTTTAGCTCTCTTGTCTTTTTTTTTACCTCTTCTCTTTTCAAAAATAACAAAATAATGATAGCAAATGTTTTATCAATCAACAAAAAAAAAATCGTCAGCTGTTATAAGGTCAGTTTTTAGCTTATTAAATTTCATTTCAAATAGGTTTCTTTTTTAATCATTTTCCACCAACAAAGTGACTGACGAGGGATGAGCGATCTTTGTTTTTTTTTTTTTTAATTTATTGTTTTTCAACAAAAATTTCATTTTTCATTTTTACAATTCTGTCGCGAAAGACGTCACTTTTTTATTGAAATTATTAAGATGAATTTGTATCGGTTGGCTAAAACACTGAAAGATGTGTTTCATCGTTTCTTTTACCATTAAGATGCTAATTCGATTAAGATGATTAAGTTATCTGTACAGTTTATTGTTGCCTAAATTAAAATGACAACAATCGAAAGTAAAATGACAGTGTAAATTCGAACATACAATAAGGATAATAGGAGAGGGAAGTTATAGTTCAAAGTTCAAAGGGCATCACCGTTAAGTTATAGTCATTAATCAAGAAAAAAAAGCTGAAAAGAGGAAGTTTTATAAGGCAAGTTCTGTTTGTAGTAAAATGTCTAATCAGATTAACGCCAATGACAAACAATCAGTAACTTTCTTTAATTGAAATTTTTATTTCTCTCTCTCTCTCTCTCAAGCAAACAAAACTGAACTAATTAGACTGAAGTAATAGATTATGCTCATTAGATTAAGGAAAGGTGAAAAATAAATAATAAATTGTTTTTACAAAAAATTACAAGATTTTATATTACAACAAATAATAATCATGATTATAACAAATAAGCTATAATAATCATAATCATACCGAGTTATTAGATCCTTGAAATTTTATTAAAATTTATAATTCCACATAAAGCAATTATATTACTCAGTTATGAAATGTTCTCATAATATATGATTATTTGACTTATAAGTAAATAATTTTACAGCTACAAATTAATTTCAGCTTTTTCACTTCTAATAGATTTAATTAAGGAAACTAAAAGTATGAAAAAAACAAAGTAGGTTGGCAGTTTTAGATTATACGATGATAAAAAGTAATCTTTCTGGGAATTTAATTGAAATCTTTACCTTGTTCTCTCTCTCTCTCTCTCCTTCTCTCTTTCTCTTTATTTGAATTATTTTTCAAAAATGCTTTTACTCTTTTCTTTTTTTTTAATCATTCACTTCAGTTTTAACGAAAAAAATATAATGTTATCAAGAAAGTTTATGAAGTATTTTTTGCATTATACATCGCAATATATTACAAATTAATAGATTCTGACGTAGAGCTCAAAAAAACGTCACTTCACGTGCTTCTTCACGTTCTACTTTCATCACTATTGCATGACTTTCTTTCTTACTCTTCGGTTAGAATCGGTTGGGAAGACAAGTGGTAAGACAAGAATTGATCCGTTATGTGATTTAGAGATTTCAAACGTGCTCTGCATTTGATGTAAATCGTCACTTCACTTAGTTCGTCATTTCACGTGCATCGTTACTTCATGTTGTTCGCCATTTCACGTAGTTCAGCATTACGGCATGACTCTCATCTTACCATTCCAATTTTTGCAACAATCAGAAAGGCGAGAATTAATTGCTCATGTGATTTAGAGATCTCGAAACGTGTTAGTAAGAATAACAAAAAAAAAACTTTTTATTTACGACCATTCATGTTTGCGCATATTTGTGTTGTTAAGGCGTACGTGTATACGTGGGTGTGAGTGTATAGTTTTACGAGGTGTATTATTTGTACTGAAAATTTGGGGAAATTCTTTTTTTTCTTTCTCATCATTTCAACAAAATTTAAGTAGTAATGAAAGATGAGGTTAATTATAGAGACGAAATATAAATCAAGAGAATATAAAGGATCGATTGATCAATCAGTGAAATTATCTTTCTAAGTAAAAGTATCTAATTAAGTAAAAATATTACTAAAGTGTTGGCAGCAGTTTGAAACTTCACTTAATAACTTAATTTGCAAATTATGCCTAGGAATTTATCAAATAATTTCAGTCAACAGCTCATTTCAAGAAACTTCAATTATTTAATTTAAATAGGCAAAAGAGCTGCAATAAATTTAAACGATCTCTGAGCGTTCGATTTAGGAAAGAATGCTACGGTATTCGCTTAGATTAGGCATTACCTCGTTGCGGTAGTTTACCTCGGTATCCTTGATTATGATGTAGGTGACGGGATGTTCTGGCGCAGGTTATGTTAATGGTGGATTTGTGCGTGAATGACATTTAATGATTCTATGCTTTCCACATCCAGAACACATGTTCTTCCCTCGAATTCGTCCTCCAAAGAACATTGTTGATATCGATGTGTCGATCAATGAAAAGTTGATTGATGTAATAAATTTAAACAATTGTAGATCGGTATTTTCGAATAAAGTTAACAAATCACGAATACCAACTCGTATAGTCTTAAAAGCTATCGATTTGGGAGGTCATAGTGCATAATTAGTGCGATAGTTTTGGCGGATAATTTCGGAAGCGTATTGGCTCTCTTAGTTAAGCTTATACTCCTTTCTTATAAAGACAGATCGTTAGCAATTTACATGCGGGGAACATTTATATTCGAAGTGATCAGTTGGACTTCCATTTCATGCTTGTTAAATTCATTATCATTTTTCTTAGTAGTAGTAGCATTTCAAATTATGATTGTGCGGGTTTTTTATGCACTTGTCAATTGGAATTTCATTGAAAACTTTAAAAATAATTGATTGAACAGTTACTGGAATCAGATAGTAATGGCTCGAAGTAGATCGCGTGACCGCAGGCGCCGTTCATCATCTCGTTCACGCGACGAACGTCGTGATCGCGATAGGCGGTATCGCAAAGATAAAGACCGTCGACGAAGGCGTGATTCTGATCATTCCGCTTCGGACAATGAAATCGAGTCACTGCTCAAAAGGGAAAAACGCGGGTAGGTTTATAAAATAAGAGTTCGATAATTTTTACTTTGAGTGCAATTTATGTCTTGTTAAGAGTCATTACTGAAATGTAAGTTGAAAATAATAAATATTACTTTAGTTTTTATAACTGAAGGTGAACCCTCCTCCTCTCCTTATCTTCGAGAAGTTTTGACCAACATTTCCGCTATTAATAATTAGATTAAGGTAGGTTCAGGAAGCTATGTATGAGGAGCATATATCGATAATGAGAGTCGGTGCATCACATTAAAGCTTAGCTATTTGTGGTGCATTGTAAAATACACCACAAATAGCTAAGGATCAAGTTGTAATTTCCTTGTTGGTAAGAAAATGCATCATGGTATGCATCACACCCAATTCGAGGTTTATGAGCTGCCCAAAAAAATTTCTTGTTATTCGGAGCGGCGAATAATGATTGGAAGATTACTAGATCGTGACATAATTTCTTTGTTAAAAATACAGTATGCTCCTGTTATTGTTTGGGTTAGATAAAGCTTATTCGATAATGTAAGAAAGAATCCGAGAAATTTGAAAAATAAGTGTAGCAGTTGCGCCGCATCACTTATGAAGATTCAGTTTTTAAATTGCGTATTGAGAATTTTGCTATCGCTGAAATTGGTCATTTAGTGTATGGCATATGATTTAGCAAACTAGTAAATTAGGGAATTAGATGAGAAATTCAGTTCTTCACTAAACGGTATTGATCTGAAAATGAATATAATCAATGAAGTGGTAGTTTGAGTTGATAATAGGTGCGTACTCTTTTTTCGCTTGACATGAGTTTGAAGGTTTTTTTTTTCAGGAATGGTAGTTCGAATTCACCATCCACGTCGTTAGGAGCCCTGGTAAGCGAATTAGGAGCTGGAGTCAAATTTGATGCATCACAGCTAAGCCAAGCAGCTAAAGATTGGTTGGATGCCAGGGTTACTGAGCAGGTGAAATTTTTTTACATTCTGTCACGTTAGATTGCCATGGATGAAGTTCTCTAATTATTTCTAGTTATCGTTTTGGGGCCTTAAAAAGGTTGTTGTCTTCATTTAATTGCGACTGCGGTAGTTTTAGTTATTGGTTGTTATTTGATGTCAGAGGATTGCATCTGATTTTCTAAAAATTTTGGATTTAATTAGTGATATTGTTATAACTCAAATTTTGGTGGTCATATGCAGGCTTCAAATAATTTTTTTTTAAAATGTTGATTACATTTAGTAAAATGCGAATGTGTTCGCAATTGTGTGAGAATATAAATAAAATTTGTTGGCCAAAGGGAAGCTGGAGGGTGAGGTAGTCGCAATTTTTGAGATTTAAATTTGTGTTTCAGTGATCACTTTAAGACTAAAAAAATTCGAATTTTGGGGATTTAAAAAACTGGAATTGAAATAATTCCTTTTTCATGCCAGATCTTTACTTTCGGATGTAAGCATTCCCAGTTCTTTATTTATAGTTACGGGTTATTAACAAGTTAGTTTATGCTACGTTTCGTGTTAACACCATTAGGTGCTACACAAAAAAAGAACATTGAAGAATGGAGAAAGGCTGTCTGTATGTCTGCACCTTGCGGCCGCTAATTAGCTGGAAGGATTCATTTATGGAGTCCGACCACATCAATGGTATTTTTTAAAGTTAGATCTTGATTTTGTAATTGATATATGTCAATTTTAGAAAATTTGCATATTTTTTGCTCTGCAGTTTGGAATCTTCAGCCTGTTTTTGTTCAGACCTCTACTTTAAATTATTGGTTACCATTACGTTGCAGTGCAAGATTTGCAAATTTTCTGAACAAGACAAGAATCTTTTTTTTTTTTTTTTTGAAATACTTTTATTCTAGGTGAGTGCTAGGGTGGCTGATTTGGAATCCTTGGTTCAGGAACGTGTTGCTAAGGCACGCGCAGACCTGGAATCCAGGTTGCGTTCGCAGATTGAACAGGAAATGATGCATGAGGTGGAAGAAAGCCGAAAAAGAGAGGTAGGCTAGAACTCTTTTTCCTTAAACCATTATGTAAGATTTTTAGGTATCACTATAAAAGAATGATCAGAAGGAATTACGTCTTTTTTCTTATATGCATTTAAGATTGAATAAATGGCATTTGAAACGCTAATGAAAATCATGTATAAATTACTGAGGAGCAAAGGCGAATCTCTTTCCTTAATATAGTGGTTAGCACTGTTGAATATCGGGATGCTTTTTCAAATAATATTTTCAGGAGGAATCCAAAAAGCGATGCGCAGAACTTGAGGAAAACCTAGAAAAGAAAATGAAAGAACTGGAAGAGACGGAAAAGAAATTGGTAAAGTTAAAGTGCTTACACCAGATGTGCGATTAGATAAAAATGAGTGATGTAGTTTCCGTTATCGCCATGTTTCAGGCTCTTGCACAATTTCAGCTCAGATCAGTCGCGCAGCAGCTGTTTGAATTACTTTGAATTACTTGTAAATAATTAAATCAGAGATACAGACTAGCGACCACTATTCTTTGTTGACTCAAAATGGTTCAACAAAGAATAGTGGTATTTCGGGAGGAAAGTCATAATGTGCACTAATTTTGCACAATCTTTGGACATACACTGCTGCGTGATATCGCTGGGATACAACAGCAAGCTACTACTAGTAGGTGTTCCATTGGCCGATAAGCTGTTTCAACACCAAGGCGAAGTACACGAATTGTTACTACTGACCGAGCAGTATGTTCATTCAAATATGAGCTTTTTTTAGAATCCTGATTGGGCAGCTGGTGATTTCAACATATTTCTTGTAGTGGTGCTTTTTAGTTACAGGTAGAACATACGATCTGTTAGTTTCTGAGGCGTTTCTTCGTGTGCATGTAGATTATTTTGATTCATGGTTTTTTTCATTTTTTTTTATTTTTTAATTTTTTTTTTTGTGTGTGTGTAATCTAATATTCAAAGATGCTGTTTTCAGAAACAGGAGCGCTTATTAATGCTAGAAACAAAGAGCAAATTGGAAATGGAACGGAATGCGCTAATTCAGGAACGTGAACTGTTAACAAAAAGTGAGCAGCAAGCGATACTAAATAAAGGTGGAACAATGAGGGCGCCAATCAAGTTGAAGCTCGGCTTTAAATGAATGACGATGATGATACTAACGATACACTCTACTGCTAAATGAATAATTTTTCTTTGGCTATAAGAAAAGTGCTGAGAAACAACTTGTTTTACGTCTTCCTTTTATCCCCCTTTAAAATTCATTATTGCTTCATTTACTGTTTCTTTCTTTTTTTTTTTCAGTTTATAGTTTGTCCATTTATACTATTTTTTTTATCTATTATTATTGCTGGTATATTGTATATAGAAATGAATTTTCAACTTTGCTTGCCTGCTCCGGAACAAATCTTTGGAATGGTTATTTGAAATATTGTGTCTGTTGATTTTTAATGAGATGGCAATGTTGTAGAAAGTTCGAGTAAATCCAACTGATTTGAAATTATTATACCGCAAAGTGAAGTGATCTGCTGCGGGTTGATAGCTATAACATCGTGAGTTTTGAATATGATGTATGTTGAGAGATTTGTGCGGCTGTATTATTTGTGGAAAATCCTACCGTCCCTTTCGATTTATTGAAACCGCGGCAGTATTTGTTTAAAGAAAAGGAATGTTTTTAGCAGAAGGATTTTCATAGTGTCAGCAATTTATATATGTTTATAGAGATATATCACAAAGTTCATTTACTTAAGTTTGATGAGTTTTCTAGTACTCTGTACTTACCTATGATTCGTTTCACAACAGATGAGTAATTTATTAGGGCTATCAAAGATGATAATTTAATTGATTAGATTAAAGAATAGTACAGTATGCTCTGCTGCTTTTCTGGTACAATTTTGTCATGCTCATTTCAGTGTTGAGCATATTTTAACTTTGCAAATGCGAAATTTCGATAAAAAATGTTATAAATAAACTGTTCAAGATAATAGATCGAAGTTTGAGGTACCGTAAGGGCGGTAAACATAAAAGTAGAATTAAGTATATCACTTTGGGACACTTTACACTGGTTAGAAAGTTGTTGAAAGATTGAAAGAATATGTTTATTCAAAAAATTTTACATCTAGCTTATCTAAATTAGCTTCCACTGAATATAAATGCACCATTAGCTGAGCTTCAAAATCATCTTTAACTTCATTGAAATAGATCAGCTCCGGTTTTCTTCTCGTCCAAAATGCACAAAATAGTTTGAACACTTGACCTGAAGAGTACGTATGGTACTGCAGTTCAAATTTAAATAAAATATTGAAGAGTATTACCGTGGCTCAAACTTAAAATAGCTTAAAATGTTGTAGTATTTTCCAATTTAAAAACAGCATACAGTACGCGCTTAAAATAATTTGGTTATTTTTTCAAGTATTATAAATGATGCAATAGTGTATATGGTATTTCAAATAACATACAAAAAACATGATGAAAATTATCAATTGTTGGTGTATTATAAATAGTATTGTAAAAGTGCATTTTTAATGCATCATTTTGTAGTAATCGTCTTATCAATGCTGTTAAATTGATTCCTGTTACAGCCATTGGAAAACTGAAAAAGATAAATTTTCAAAAAAAAAAAAAAAAAAATGAAAACTGAGAATACGAAAAAAGACCGCCGCCATTTTTTCAAACTTTTCCTTTTAGTAAAATGCAATTTCACTTTTGATTTTCTTTTTTTCTTCCTTTCCCTTCCTCTCTCTATCTCTGATACGCTCAAAAGAAAGTACAATATATTTAGAAAATTTTCTGGAATATAGAATAAAGATTTAAGTGAGTTATGGCAATAAAATATTATCATACTCATGAATCACTTTCGCTTACCCATATAAAGGATGATTTGAAATGGAAAGTATTGATTGCGCATGTGCAACATCATATTGTGCCAAAAAAATTAGCTGTTCCAACGAAAGAATTCCCATACCTCGGAAATCAGTAGCCGGATCATGACCCTAAATGATTTGAATCATTTATAACAGATGATTGGAGATCAGTTGCAAATGGATTGAAATATTCGAAAAGAATGAAAAACGAATCAAAAAAACCTGTCACCATTTTAATTTACAGTTTTATTAATAAAATAGTGGGACTTAAATTATAAGATTATAATTAAGAAAATTTTGTTTTGCCTGAAATCCGATCTTTTGCCATTGATTCGTCATTCTAGCTTGCAAATCCTCCGTTGGCATTAAAAGTTCCCATAATCTGATCAATCTGTTAAAAAAAAAAGTGGAAAAAGCAAAAACAATCAATATGACTTAAGTTATAATACAATTTAATAAAAACAATAATTTATTTAAAAAAAAAAGAACCTTTTCTCATGAATTTCATTTTTACGATCATACTTCTCCTGACACATTTCTTCAACCTGGTCACATAATTCTCGGTAGCCACGTATCTGACCCAATGATCTCTTCAGTACCTCTTTTAACTGAAGAAATTGTTCACTGTCTACTTCTGAACAACATCTCTTGATGATCTCTGCTGCCTAAATGTAATTAATTTTTTAATTCGTAATAAAAATATTGCAGAAAGAAACTTTTCATACTAAACATTAAAAAATTTTTGAGAAAATAAAAAAATTGAAAGAAAACAGAACAGAACTTAATTGAAAAACGAATAATTATAAATAATAATTAATAATAATTGAAGAAATATTTAAAATGGAAATTTTTTGAAAAGTATCATAACAGTAAATTTTGAACTAACAAGTTTCTCTTCTTGTCCAGCCTTCCAAAATTTTGGCATTGCTGGTAGCTCTCCATCATCAATGAGTTTTTCCACTTCTGCTGTGATTTGACCACGATTATTAGTTCGCCAAATTAACTATAATTAGTTTAAAATACAATCAGTATTTCAATACATCATCTAATGTCCAATTTAACCCCTCATTAATTTACTATTTCATTGAACTATCAGCTTATTATTACTTTTATGCCACCTATTTTGACAAAAAAAAGAACGTACTACATGAAATTTCAAATTTTTTTAAAAGCACTTTAATTTATTTACAATTCTTTCAAGTTCCGTTTTGCCAGTTATTACTAGCATGAACCAATTTAGTGTCATCCGTAACAGTCGACGAAATATGAAGGAGATATTTCGGTAAAGATTGAACAACAATGGACCCTCATCGTACCAATCCATTAAATGTTATTTCGACAACAATGAACTAAACAAAATTATGTGAAAGCAACATATGTGTAATGTATTATAACTGCATATGAATAATTAAAATATTATCACTTGAAATAGAAACTATAATATTCAAAACAAGAACTGAATTACATCGTACAAAAAAAAATGACTTTATAGCATTCGAAAAATCTACGCTCAATTTTCTATAAAAAAAAAAAAAAAAAAAAAAAACGCAAAAGCATTAACGCATTAACAAAAAATCACATCTGAAGAAATCATTACCATTGGTTATTCCATCAACTTGCTCGAAAGACTGAAATTGTAAAATTAAATCGGCAAGAAATTTTTATTCAGATAATATACTTATCTTGTACTGACCAATAAATCACTTGTAAATCACTAAATCAAATAATGCTTAGCTTGTACTGAACAACAAATCAATATAGTTAAATAAAGAAACACATATCAGATAAAATTAATTTTGACTGTCGTCATTAAAAAGCTAGATTGTCATAGATATATCATAAAATGATTTGCCATACTGTCGTCATTAAAAAGCACAGATATCACAGATGATTTGCACTAATAAGTATATGGTATTAAAATAAGTGTATATGTAAAGAAATTTCCTCACAAATATTTTTCGCAAGAATGAGATTTTTGGCATTGCAAAAAAAAAATCAATAAAAACTAACAGATGACAATCACATGGTAAAAAAAAAAAAAAACAACTGTAAAAGTTGAAGATTTCAACTTAACAAAAACAAGCACATTTCCTGAAACTTCCTTTTCTGAATCCTTTCTTGAAATTTCAAGTCTAACATATGCAAATGAATTGGAATGAAACGATAAAATAGTAGACTTTTATGAATCAGTAATAATAAGACTTTGTTAATCGATTCTATGCTACGTAAATGATGAGCGCAAATGATTACTATAGTGTAAGAGATCTTTCTCGATCAATAATAATATGAGAATTCCTTCTCAAGTTATTCATTATTCCCGCACCACAATTATTAACTTGAAGTTTCAGGAAAAATCAATAACAGTATTTGGAACAGTTGAATTATAATGTTCACCTAAATTGTAGGCAAACCGATGGAATGTAATAACAAGTGATTTTTTATCCCTATATTCTTCTCCAAATGTCAAAACACATCCTCCTGGCTGAATAACTTCAATTTGTCTCTCCAATACACATGCTGTAGCTCGAAGCTATAATTATAATTATGAAGCTAAATGCAGTGAGAAGTTTAAATAATGAGTTGTAACAAAAGATTCCAGCAGATAGTTAACTTATCTTTATTAATTAATGAAAATAAAAAAAAAAAATTAAGCAAGAATGATGGAAAGTTAAACTACTCTAATCTAAACTGCAAAAGCCAGTCATAAATTACAAAAGGTATTTTGCTTCTCACCAGGAAAGTAATTTATTACTAGAATATAATGCTTCTAGATCCTCATTAGAATTACTAGAGCAACTTCTGGAAATATCTTTCCCATAGTCACATTCTCTCTATCTTATCACTTGGACTTTTTTTAAGACATGCTTAAATCGCAGCCTGAATTAATTTAAACAAGATTAGTATACCTTAAATAATATTTCAAGTTTCAAATATGCAGCTATAATCTAAAATTACCTCCGGTTCTCCACCCCAAACACCACCTTCTGTGCAGCATTTTTCAACTTTAATACAATATTCTTCAAATTCCATCTCATTCATTGCTTCTCCATCATCACCAGTTAAAAATGGAAGAAAATCATCCCTATGCATTCGCATATAAGCAGCAGCCTTTTGACGAATATCTGCACCCGTAAACTGAAATAAAAATTTCCATATGATGTCAAATTAAACATTCATATTGGTGGATTTTCATTTCAATTTAACCACCTGAACAAATTTATTGGATTTTGAGAGAGATCAGAAAAAACCTGAAGCAAATTACAATTTTTTCAATCATTAATTTTTTTAATTATTCAAAAAAAAAAAAAACTGATAAATTCAACCTGATGTGAAGTAATCAATGTTAGTTGATGCGCTATAGCACTATACAAACAATCACCATCCGGTTCAATATTATATATTGTAAGGCCACGATCAATTAGATACCGCTCAATTGCGTCACTTTCCACTTTCCCTAAAATATTTTAAAACTGAAGCACCATTATAAAATAATTTTTCTCAAACAGTGCCACCATCAGTTTCTTAAAAAGAAAAACAATATGAACGAAATTAATTACTTAACAAATTACTGACTTTTATTCTCACTTTTAATTTTTGAATGGTTGAAATTCTTAAAGCAGAAAAAAAAACCGTACGAGGTGCACTTTCGGCATCAATTCTAGCTTGCAATGCTGCTTCTTCTCGTTTCCTATTGATTTCGGCTTTTTTATCCTGCAATGATTCAACTGCATAAAATTCACTTGAAGATGATGAGTGAAAAAATTTTTACTTTTGAAACATCAAACATGTCAGAGTACTTTCTGGCAAATTATAAAATGGTATGGAATTTTCTTGAAGTTAAGAAAGCTTTTACCAAATCCTAAAGAGATTATAATATCTACCAAATAATATCTACATTATGTTTGTTCTTACACTCATCACTTTCAGGAACATTAAATGTGCCACTGGTACTGACTGAATTATCCCGAAATTTTTAAATGTGCCATTGGTATTGACTGAATTATTCCGAGATTTCCGCTTCCTTTTTTCTTGTACATTTTTAGGATCACAAAAAAATCAAATATAATCCTTTTTTTTTTTCATTCACATCAAAAAATTATTACCACATATGTGATACCAATTTAAGAGTATTACAATATCATAAGATGTTGATTACAAAAATAATGAAAGGAATGAAACAATTTGATCTATATGAAAGTTCTACATGATATTTTGCTTAACAAAAACTGTTACAAAACTTACTCGTCTTTTTTGAGCTCGTGTTATACGTGGCTGTTTTTCTTCATATTGCTCCGTAACAACTGATTCTGCAGACATTTCTGGTAGTGATGCCTTGAATTGCGCTAATTCCTAAATTATAATTTCTTGAAATTCTATGCGAGCATCCCAAATACTTCGCTGTAATACATCGCTTGGTAATTACATATCAGCTCAAAATTATGTAATGAAAGAAACTGTACTGCATTATTTTCAAATCTAACATTGATTTTGCGCAAATTATTGAAATAACCTTGATTATTTTAATGCATTTGAATAATTAAATTAATAATTTGCATATTATAAAAATAATTTTCATATGTGCATAAATTTAAAAAGTTCAGAAATTGCTGATGAACTTTTCTAGCAAAATTAAAATCCCCAAACGATATGAATCAAAAAATGCAACATGCATTTATTAATAATAACATTTAAAATACTAATTAACAATTCATTCCAATTATTGTTTCGATATTTTAACGATTACTGAAAGAATGCTAGAATATTATTAAAGTGATATAAGTATCAGTTATTTGTTAATTAGAAGTATCAGTTAATTATTAATTATTATCTAATAAATCATAATTAGAAAGAAGACCTCTTCATGGCGTTTCTTCATTTCTTCTTCCATTTTCGCTATCTCTATACTTACTTCTTTCTTTCGCTTTTTGTCATTTTTTCCAGCCGAATACTTCATATTCATAATTTTTGCTGAGAGACATAACAATATCAATGCAATTAATACTAATTGTAATTAACATTAAATCATATCACTATTCATACCTTAGTAATATGCTAACTTGCTGAATTTTATTATTACTACTCTTACTACTCACTCTTCAAAAATAAAGTTTGTCTATGATTAAAACTAAATCACTATCCATACCTTAATCTAGTTAATATATTTATTTACTGATCTTTACTACTGTTACTACTACTATTATTACTACTGCTACTACATCTACTATCTCTCTTTATCTAAGTTAACAGTTTAGTAAATGTAATTAATAAAAAGTAGTAAATGTAATTAGTAGAAATAGTAAATGTAGTGATATAATTAGTAATACACTTTCTGATCTTTACTATTACTATTATTATTACTGCTTCTACTACTATTACTATCCTTAAGTTAATAGTTTATGATAACTTAATTATATAGTAATGTAATTAATATGAAATCATAGCGAAAGAAAAATTTGTTAAACATTCTAAATAAAGAAAAAAGCTTAAAAATTAAAATAAATATTTATAGGTTAAAAATTAAAATAAAAGTTAATTTACACTGTAATTCCTTGCGTTCCTTCCGATGTGCTGCTTTTAGCTGTTCCAAAGGTGTCATATTTTCTTCTTCCTCAATCATTATTCTGTTTGAAAAATTCAACTCAACTGCTAATTAAATCTGAAATTTAAAAAGTTTAAATTTGGAAAATTGGTAGATTTGGCATTTTCTTTACAGTACATGTTCGATATTTAAATCAATAATTTATAAAAAAATGATCTTCAAATCGAATTATTCACCGTATCTTCCTTCTATTCGGGAAAATTAGATCGGAACAATTCAGGAAAATGAAATCGGAACTATTCAGGAAAATGAAATCGGAACTATTCAGGAAAATAAAATCGGAACTATTCAGGAAAATGAAATCGGAACATCAATATGATCTGAATAATGATAAGCTTTGATATCTTAATCGTAGATCAATCACGTACTGCGAAGGCGAATGAATAACTTACGATAAAATTAACGTAGTAAGAAGAAAAATAGAGAGTGAGAAAATATTACGATGGAGTGTGTGTGACTAGAGATTACGAAAAACCTTAAGGAACATGATAATAAAGAGAATGATAATGGATGGATGAGGATGAGAGTAAAAATATTGAAACAACGAGATAAGCACACAGGATGTAAGAGATAATATATATAATATGTTTTTGGGAGGTCTTCGGTTTGTATTCGTAATGCAATGCAATCAGTACCAATTCGTGGTTTCCGGTTGTTTGTCAGGAATACCGGGAACATTTTCCCTCGATCTTGAATCCTCAGTTTTTTAAATTCACAATTCGCTCATCCGATTATTTGCGATTTGTGATTTATCGATCATTGCTTTTTATTATCGGCATAAGTTTTATGTCTTTTTTTTTTGTTTGTTTGTTTGTTGGTGGATATTACGTTTCCTATTTTAACAATTTTCAGAAGTGCCGGAATGTCGGATTCTGACAGTTCAAGCGCTAAGAATCATAAAAAAAGGGCAAAGAAGACGAAACGTAGCGGAGAAGTGCCATTTTTTTTTTATATTTTCATTTTTTTTTTAAAATTTATCGTTTAGATTGTTTAAATTTGTTATTTAAGTTGTAAGTTTTAAATGAGTTTATTACATATTCGTTATGTGAATCCTGAAAGTATCACATTTGTTTAACCGTTTCTCAGTTTACAAAAGCAAATGCTTTAAAAAGTTGCAGAATATTAAATATATGGAAGGGAGCTAAGTATTGCTATTTTCAAACTACGTCAGAAATAAGTAATGTTAAATTTAAATTAAATGAGCTTTTTGTTACAAAATTTAAATGAATAATTATTGAAGTTTATTGAATGTTAACTGTCTTCAGAATAGCACTTCGGATGAAAGTATTATTGATAAAACTCCTATAAAAAAAGGTAAAAGTAATGGTGGTAGCTTCAAGAATGCTGATGGTGAAGAGGTTTCTTTGCTTATTTCATTTTTTTAAATTTCAGTTTTTTTTCTTAAGCATAGGTAATTAATGCTAAGTATATTTCGTATCATTTATCGATATTGGGAAAGAAATTACAAATACAAATTAAAAGTATTTGGAAGTAATTTTGTTTCTTCCATTCGGATTGTTTATACAAAAGATTTTTCTTCTGGAAATTTTGCTTCTTGTTCTTTTAAAAAGGAAAAGAATTTGACTAATATAATAATTTTTGTGAATTTTATGTATAGTCTATCGAAATCCTTTGCTTTTCCATTGGAATAAGAAGAGAAATTAGAAGAATTAAAAACTGTGACACAGATTTCTTACTGTTTGTTTACAAGTTTGTCCCAATTCCAATCATTATGGGAATTAATTCTAGATGTATGAATTGGGCAAAATGCGTTTCGTATCGGTTCGATCCTTCAAAGGCAAACCATTGATTGATATTCGTGAATATTATCAGGATAAGGTAAGTCTATACCCCTAGGGGTATTAATGCTTCTTTTGATCTGCAATTAGGAGATGAAACTAGACTAAATAATGTGCAGTATTCAGTTGTAGATAAATTATTTTATGTTTTGTGAAATATGAATTATTTATCTATCATTTCGCTTTTGCTTTTCTAAATTCTTGAAACTCTAGCAGACAAAAACTTATAGCTCTTAGCAGACGACAGTGCATTGGTCATCATTTACAAATTCTGAATTGAATTACCAGACATTGAGAGAGTGGAGTTTGAATTAGAATGGCCTGGTAGATTCTCACTGAAAGAAAAGCACATTCTATCCAGCATATATACGCTTTTAGATTCTTTAGAAGACTAAGTTGTAGTTTTTGAAGTGTTTAATTCCAATTTGAAAATTAGGAAATGGAACTCTTCAATTTTTGTTTCATTTTTGCAAACCATTTTGCAAGAAAATGTTTGACTCAACAACTCTACTTTAGCATTTGATAATTTCAATTTTCTCAAGTATTTTGACTCTAGAAAAGAAAAATTTTCAGGAGAGCGGTGAACTGAAACCAGGACGTAAAGGTATTAGTCTATCAGAAGAACAATATAAACGGTTAATGGCTATTGCGGGTGATATAGACGAAAAATTAAGTAGTGCCTAAATGTTCGCGTATATTGACATAATACTTGTCATTGATTGCCGATCTCGGTTCTGTATACCGTTTCATTATCGCTTCATCTTCATATGATTAAAACAAAAATTATCGTAATGCTTTATGTTTACAGTGGTGTTCTTTTTGCAAGATTTTTTAAAGTATTTTTTCATTTTGTCATTTGGTATTTTTTTCAAAAATATAAACTAATTGATTGACTCATATTTTCCACATATTCCCCAATAATTCTCAAAAAGAAACTTTTTTTCCGGAATGATAAGATAAGGTTCAATGCAACGTAAGTAATGCTGAACTGTATTACTTTCTGGATTTATGTGAGTAATGTTGGACTGTATTACTTTCCGGATTCAGATGTTATTGTGTTGTTATTTTCCTTTATTTTATCCCAAATTTATTTTGTATTTTAATAGTCATTAAAAAAAAACAGTTGATATATGTAATAAAAAACGCATATTATTTTTTAGTATTTTCTAATTTGCATAAATTTAAATTTAACAAATAATAGTGTCACAGTCATAACTCATTACGGAATACGCAAGACCTACAAGTAATTTAGTAACTGCGACAATTGAATTGACATAGTAGTGTTTCCAGTATGAACAGTACGATCGGGATAACGTTGTAGGAGTACGATAAAGCTGAGGAATGACAACGTTAGTTTAGCTACGTTCAAGTTGAATGTGCGCGCGTCGTGCAAATGCGTTGCATGACACGCGGTCCGATTGCATGCAACAAAAAGTTCGCAATTCGATCGTAAACCTAAGCGCATTGTAAGATCGCTAAAATTCAATGAAATAGGATACGTACGGGGGAGGATGTTGCAAGTGTTGATTGGTAAATGAGTTTGGTGGTGGAGAAGTTCATCAAGTTCATCTGATTGTTATTCGTGCAACTAATTACAGCTAATTAATTTCAGGTTTTCATGTTAAATATTATGTATATGACGCGTTTTTCATAGGTTAAACTGTTTTGACAATAAGCTAATAGATATAAAGTATCCAAAGAAATTACATTCGGGAATTGAATTGTTCCGAAAGTTTATTTTCAGGATCACATTGAAACTATGGCATTAGCTAATCGAGGAAGAAATCAAAAATTACCGCCAGAAGTGAATCGAATTTTATACGTAAAAAATTTACCATATAAAATTACTAGCGAAGAAATGTACGATATCTTTGGGAAATTTGGAGCAGTACGTCAAATAAGAGTGTAAGTTTGTTTATTTCGTTTATTTTGAGAGCTATATGTATGATTTTTTATAAGTTGAAAAGTTTTACTGAATTCCACAAAGACTTCAACTAACAGTTATGTATTCAAAGCTTCTAACTTAGCTAATTTGCTATTCCTTTTGCAGTTCGCATCTCAACAAATAATGAAGTTTTTGAGAATGAATGAAAATAGAAAAATTTCTTGTCTTCGAACAAGTTTTATTCATCATCGAATAGGGTTTAAGTATTTGATATACTAATACTCTAAGTTTAAGTACTTGAGGATTTAAGTGTATTATTTAAGTAGAATATTTTAAGCTATTGTTAAGCTTTAACCTCTAATTCGTCTGGTTTATTGTAAATTTCCTTTTGTTTCCAATTCATCTTTCATGAAATTTTATTCGAGTGCTGCACAAAATAATTGCTATTTAGTGATATTAAAAAATTATCATAAGTTGTCAGCAGAATTAGATAATTTCTTCCATATATTGCTGAAGATTTCGAGTTAGTGTATTTCTTTACTTCATCAGTTTTTCTTCCGATCTCCTCACCAATTTTTTCTTGCAGAGGCAATACAGCTGAAACACGTGGAACAGCATTTGTGGTTTATGAAGATATTTTTGATGCCAAAAATGCCTGTGAACATTTATCTGGCTTTAATGTATCAAATCGATACCTTGTTGTATTATATTATCAGGTAAATGCAACTTTTTCTTTCGCTGTTCTTTTTTACTGTTTAAGAATGTAATATATTGAAAAAACTTTTTCCTGTTGTCTGCGATTTTTTCACTTCTCTACACGTTTTCTCATTTTCTTTATTTAGACATTTTCTTTTTTTAATGAATTGGTTAGTAAGGAAATTTATTTGTCAGTGATGAATTGGATTTTTTTTCCTGAAAAAAATATCTGGATACGTATGTCTTTGTATGATTTAGAAAGTCTTAAAGTTAATCTTATAATGGACCGAGTTTAGGTGATTTTTCTCGTTGATTAGTTTTTAAAAGTTGTAAACATATGAACTTATGTAAGTACTAATTTTCAAATCTTTTTGTCCAGGCGACAAAGGCTTATCGAAGGATGGATACCGATAAGGCGAAAGAAAGGCTTGAAGAAATTAAGGAACGATATAACTTAGGTGGTGACTTGGAGAAAGAGAAGAAGGATAAATTGGGTTACACGCCTACATCTCGAAGATAATTATTCGTGTGTGTCATTTGTTTTCATCAATTTCATCTTGTATAGTTGTTTTATCCTACAATAAAAAAAAAAATGCATAATTCGTGATCATATGTACTGCATTCACAATTTTTTTAACAGACAACTGAGGATAACATTTATTTACAGTAATACTTGTCGACAAAATACTTGCATGTTTTACATTTCACATAACAGCAATGGACGTACTTGCATTGACATTGTTCTTCAACGAGCATTTGCTTACTGTTGTATCCACGTCCACAACATAAACTACCACAGCTGTTTGAACCTGATGATGTTAGATTGCATTCTCTGTAAAATTACGAAGAATTTTCAAATTGTTCAATTTCTTCAATTCGTATATTATAATTAAAAAAAAAAAAAAAAAGAAATAAAGAGACAACCAATTAATAAGTAACTATAAGAAATTTAAATCAGGGTGGAAAATAGATGGAGGGAGGGAGAATGTATTTTTTCCAAAATCATATTATGTATTCATTATATTATATATCATTATTATATAAAATATTGTATATAATCTTGTAGCTGCAAAAGTGGGTAGCCTCAGCAGGGAGCACCCGGATTTGAACCGGGGACCTCTCGATCTGCAGTCGAATGCTCTGCCACTG
>JARVGP010001095.1:0-22979 GCA_029876185.1 Mansonella ozzardi
ATTATTATTATTATTATTATTATTATTATTATTATTATTATTATTAATATTATTACTGTTATTATTATTATTGTTATTATTATTATTGTTATTATTGTTATTATTACTATTATTATCATTATTTTTATTATTATTAATTTATTATTGATAGCTACACTGCAATAACTATGTACTTGCTGATAAAATTGGAAATTTTATCATGAATAAATATTCATGTTATTATCTGGAACAATCATATTGATCATTGATTTATTGATTCAATCAATCTTTTTGGTCAATCATTTGAACTGATTAAAGTTTAAAAAGAAGCAAAACATACAGTTTGTTTATTTCATTCTAATGCAGTTATAAAATTTTGAAATTTATTCTCCATTAATTTAAAAAATCTTATTATTGTGGAACAAATTCGAAATAACAACGACAATTAATGTTCACAACAACGTAAAAACATGGCGAAATTAATTAAATCATGAAATGTTAATTAGTTTAAAACTGTTTCAAGAAAAAATTAATCATTGCTCAAAATAAACTTGATTAAAAATTTGATGACTTAAATTGGCAACAAGAAACTGTTGGACAAATTCTAGTCTTTAAGTTATTATTGCATAATGCTTTTATCATAATAATGTCGTGTGCTGGTATTTTTGACGAATAAATGGTTTCATTGAGCATTCCTTCGAAATTTTCAAGATTAAAATTTCGGGTGTAATGAAAGGATGAATGAAAAAGTAATGGGATGGGAATGAAATAGGTGATGAATGGATACAATGATAAAAATCTTCAATGACAGATCTAATTTCACGAAATTTCAGCAATGTTAATTTTCCTGCTTTTTCAGAAGAAAAAAATTTACATTTAAATATCACGATGCGACACTTTGCATGTTCAAATTCTATGACAGCCCTTCATTGCTGTATTTTCTTCATTTTGCTGTATAATAGTAATGACGTATAACAATTGTTTCATCATATAATAATAATATAAGTAAAAGTTATTTAATCTTATCAGCAAGTGTCATAATATGATAATGATGTAAGCCCCATCTTACGGTAATGATATAAGCAGCATCTTACTATATTTATGTAAGTATAAATAATTTCATATTTCTTACAAATAACGGTAATGACATGAGTTCATATTTCTCACAGGTGCATATCAAAAGTAATAACGACGTAAGTACGTATTATACTATGATAATGATATACCTATGGGTTAATTAATATTTGTCATGAAAAACTTCAAATAAAAAGTTACACATTAAAAGCATAAAAAAAAAATATTTTAATGAAAATAAAAATTTAAAAATAATACCTTCTCAATGTATTAGTAACTTTATCCGTTTGTTGCTTATCAGTTGATATAAGAAAAGCGTCCGAAATTGCAGTCTCTGAATTAATTAATGAACACTCTATAACATTATCATTTAACTGCATACTTCTCTATCTCAATTATTCGTTTTAATTGTTTCAAAATAAAACATTTATTTGACTCATGAAAAAATGAAAGGAATGAGGAAAATGAACTAAATTTGACGTAAAGATCTTCAGATCACTGAGTTAAAATTGATTTCAGATGTCAATTTTACACGTTTTCAAAAAAGTACTTACACAATCCCTGAATAAACAAACACGTAATATTTTAAGCATAACTTATTGATTGTGTCACATCGATCATGTGACAGATAATTGTGCTAATAGACAATATTACGAAATTGGTAATGAATGGTGTGTGGAAAATTGGAATGGAAAAGGTAACATATCAACGATAACAAGCTATTCTAGCAACACCACAGAGATGCCAATTTCAGCAGTATCGATCCCGTGAAAATAACTAGTTTCACAGGTATAAAGTGAGCAAAGGATGAAGAGTGATTTGCGCATATATCATCAGATAGATAAATATTTCATTATTATTCAATTACATTTAAATAATTCAAATCAATTTTTTTCATTTTTCGTGTTCTTAATGCTAATTAGTAAATTTCCAGACTAACAAATATAAACCACTGCTAATAGCACTAATCAGTAAATTCCCAGACTACTAAATATATAAAACTACTAATAGAATTGCATTTCATTGTATTTTATGAAAAATTTCATCTTCATGTGAATTTAAAAAATCACAAAATTTATTTCAAACGATTGTTATTTGAAAATTAAAAGAGAAATTACTTAAACGTAAGTATTTACTGACAGCTATGCGTAATTAATCCTTTCATGTCACATATTCAGACATTCTTTTTCAATTAAATTTTGATGTAAGATGGAATTGTTAATTGAAATTGAGTTACAATTTTGCTAAGTAGCAAAAAAGAATTATTCTACTTTTTTTTTTTTTAATTTACCAAATAGAATTCACTTTAATTATTGATCTCAATTATTTTTCATTATATTCTCCATTTGTAAGCGAAAACAAAACTTTCTTCCGGTTTGTATAATCAGTATTTCAAAAAAAAACAAAAAAGAAAAAAGTTTGCATCTTTTTTTTGTTTTCTCAATTTAAAAAAATATGGAAAAGGCAGAATATTTGTGAGAAAATAAGTAGCGGAAGAAAATATGTTTGACGAAAATTTTCGGGAAAGTTTTCGGGAAAAAAAATCTTCGGGAAAAAAAATTGAGTATAATAATTTAGTTTTATTCGCTTTTTTTTATTTTTCAATATCAGAAAATTCAAATTGTTTAAATTTTCATTTTTTGAAATGATTATTATTGTGACAAATTAAATGTAGGAAAAAACTAAAAGTGCTATTATTGCATTTAATTGGAATTGGTTAAGTTCAACAGTTCCTAATGCACTGTAATTAATTCTATTTCTGATTAATACACCTTCGTGATGCTTTAATCAATTCAAGATATTTAGAAGCAAACGTTGCACAGACTATATTTAATGGGTAGTATTTAATCTAAGAGTTTTATTTAACGAATTATAATTAATTTAATTCTAGATCTTTTGGAATTTTAATAGGTGAATTTAAAAAATTGAAGTTGATGAAATTTTTGAAATTTTTACTTTCAAAAAGTTACCTTCATTTGATGATTCTTCGTGTTTACGTCGAAGCCGTAGTTGAATAACACGTGATTTGATGCACTGTAAAATAAATTGATTCAACGAAATCTAGTTTAGCGTTCAAATTTAATTAGCTTTTCCTTCTTTTCTCTCAGCTTTTGCATAATTATTCTAATATTTAATCATTTTTTTTTATTAAAATGCAATTGCTATTTTGATAAATCGTTGAGAAAAAATTTCAACATTATACCAATGAGTTTTAGTGCGGAAATGACTTTTTATTTCCGTTTTTCCTGATAATAACAAACTATTTTTTTAAATAATAATCAACGGAATGAAATCTCCAATTGATAATTTTGACAAAAATTTTTCAGAAAAAAGTTATTTCAAATTTAAAATCGAAATAAGATATACAAATTTAAATGTGTCATGAGGATAACAATATTGAGATGGATAAATAGGAAGAGAAATAAAATTTTCAACTTCTTAATTAAATTATGAAAATTGACAATTAAATTAAGTTTTTACAGATTGATAAAGGGCGAGGTTAAATGCATTTGGCGAAACTTTCATTCATTCATTTATTCATTCATTCATTAATCAAAAAATTTGTAGCAGTTAATTTGCCTATCTTCAAATATGTTTTTCTTATTTTAATAATGCAAAATTGGACCGAAAGTTCTTGAGATATCAGATGGATTCAAATTTTAAATAACTTCAGTTTCCTTAAAATTAGATAAATTGAAGATATGACAAAAATTTCGTTTGTTTTGCGATAATAATTATTCATTTGATATTTAAATTCCTTTTAAAATCAAACAAATTGAAAATTTAATCGGATGAAAAATTCTTTTGTCCGTATCAAACAAAATATTTATTTAATTGGAACTTTTTTTTTGACGAATGTATTTTTAAATTTTATATAAAGTATTATTTATATTTTTATTGTTACTCATGCAATTTTAATTACTAAATTTTCACCATAAAAAAAGAAAAAAAATCAATGCAAATAAAATTTTAGTTGATAATAATTTATTGAGAAATATTCATTTTTAGTTCAATTAAAATAAAAATGATTAGTTTAAAAAATTGACAAAATTCATTTTAAAATTTATTCCTTTAAAAACGAGATAAAAGATGTAAACAAAATTATGGATATATAAAGAGATGTAAACAAGCAAAAGTCATTGAAAATATGGGCAAAAATATTAATAAAATTTCTGCATAATTGAACATCAAATTTAATTTATGATTACTGTTGTGAGAAACAATTTGAAAGTATAGCCGACCCTGATCGGCTCACCGATCACCGTAGCAACCAGTCGGTCGATTGACTGATAAGTGGCTATTTGAAAAGAATGAGCGATGAAATGAATGATTTTCTTTGAAAAAAAAAATGAAAACTCCGTCATATTTTATATCGAAATTATGAATATGACCTTGATTGACGAATAATGACAAAACCAAAGAGTGGAGTTATGAAATGGATTTAAATTTCCAAAAAATACATTTAAATCTATGAAATTACATATTTCACCATGATTTTAACCTTGAATTATTTTAAAATTCGAAATCATTATTTTAAAAAATACGAAAGGTCAATGTATATATGATTGTTGACCGTCCATTGATAAGAGAAAGACAGATCTTAAGTTGTGAAAATGATGGCAAATTACGGTGATAATTAACTAACAACGATAAGTTTTTGTGGAAATCAAAAATGAAAAGTTGAAAATGGAAATGAAAAATCAATATTAATAGAACTGATCTATTATACGTATATATATATATATATTTGTATATTGCAACAAATTCAAGTACCTAAGATACAATATTTCGAGTCTGAAACGACTTTTATTTGGTATTACAGACAAAAATGCAATTTAAAAGCTGCCAGCTAAAAATGAATAAATGTTACTAAATTAAAAAAGAAAGAAAGAGCAATTCATGAAAACTAATGTTTGATCTTCATTTAAGATAAAATAATGCGAGTAGGAAAGAATTACAAAGTTTTAATGAATTTAAAAAAAAGGTCGATATTTTATAAATAAATTTGTATGAATTTAAATCAAATCAAATTTTTACTTTGTTCTTNAGCAATTCATGAAAACTAATGTTTGATCTTCATTTAAGATAAAATAATGCGAGTAGGAAAGAATTACAAAGTTTTAATGAATTTAAAAAAAAGGTCGATATTTTATAAATAAATTTGTATGAATTTAAATCAAATCAAATTTTTACTTTGTTCTTTCCAACTCCTAAGTTAGAAAATTTGTCTAGTGCCTCCATCTGATCAAATAAAAAAGGTTAATATGCAATTATGAGCTAGACATGAATCAGTCCCAAAATCACTTTTTGGTGACAATGAATGGATGATAACAGTGGTGCTGTTTTATTAATGTTTTATATGTAATTTTAATTTTATGCTATTTGAAATATAAGCTTACAAGAAGAAAAAACAGCAATTTGAAATTTATCAGCGATGAATGAAAGAAATGGAAATGGAAATAATAGCAATTCTAAATGAATAAAGTATATTTAAGATATTGTAGCATCACTGATTGATTTTTGCTAATTTCTTCCAAAGCGAAAACACAAATAATTTGTTGAAATTAAAAATTAAATTAGAAAAAAAAGGAAAAAAAATTAAATAAATGAGTAAAGTAATTGAAATTATTTGTTCACCTCAGTATCATTGTATTCATTGAACAATATTATTTCATTCTGTACCAGTTTACATGTACATGGCTTATTGTCATGGATAGTATTGCTACATTTAGTATCGTGTGCATTAATTGTTAATGGTACTTGAATTTCCAATGCTGTTGAAATTTCCACGCGTGCTAATGACATTTTAAAATTAGCAATGATTGTTGTTGCAGCAGTTGAAATTAATAATAGTTCAAATAATAAATGTTCCAATTTGAAATAATTGATTGATTGCCATATTGATTGATGATGATGTTAATTAATCAGTCATTGTCCATCAAATATTTCTGCTACAAAAAATTCTATCAAAAATACGATCACTTACGTGAAATACAAGTTCTAAGCAAAAAGTTATTGGAGGAAAATTTACACCCATTTAAAATTCATTTGAATCAGTGAACAATGATTGACGAGTTCAGGTATGGATTGCTAAGTTAATCATTTCTTGGCCAGAGAAAGAAAACCATCCCTGCGCTCATTCATAATTTAGTATTCGGGAATCCTCATGCCTCGCTAATCAATAATTGATCATAAATATGCTAATATTAGAAAGTAAAATGTAAAGAAGGTAAAATTTAAGAAAAATGAATAATTATGCGACAGAATTACTTGGCAAAAAAAGATGAAGAATTAAAATTACGTAAAATGACGAACACTTTTATAAATTAGTAAAATAAATTAAATAGGAATTAAAAATTATATATTTTATTAGAAGAGATTTGCTTCCAATGACTATCCAAATAAATCTTCATTATCAGTTGATAATTCCTTATTAGTTCCTAATAAATGATTCATTATCAATTAGTTGTTGCCTTAAAGTTCTCTGTAAATGTTTTATTATCAATTAGTAACTATCTAACCAACAAATAATTCATTATCGAGTAATTATTTAGCAGTTCCCATTAACAATTACTTAATAGTTCCCAGTTTCAGCGATTCATTATCGTTTCAATAAACGATTCATTACTGATTACTAATAACTAAAGTCAGTAAGCGATTAACAATCGTTTAATAACTACCAATTAGTTATCACCTAAATGATCCATTTGTAATTAATAATCATCTAAAAGTACAGCTCATTTGTTTGTTGTTTGTAATTTAAATGAAAAATACTTTGAGAAATTTATGGAAAAGTTCCTAATCGATATCAAAATTAATGACTGAGAAACCGACAATAACTTCATCATTAATATTACGCTTTTATCAATTTTTCACATTTTCTGTTTTTCATTTTTTCTTTTTGTAACTAAACAACAAATATTTTCCAGTCTTTTTTCTCTTGCCCTCTCTGATCCTTTTTTTCCCTCTATTTTGTTCATTTTCATTCATCTCATATATATAATTTGAAAAAAAAAAAAACATATTTCAAACAGTGTACGAAATACATTGTTTAATTTTTAAAATATGAGTATACTGAAAAATGAAGGAAAGGAAATGAAAGAGACCGAATGTATTTAAAATGAAATTCACTTAAATTTCTGTGAAAAAAATGGAAATTAATTTCGAATTTATAAATCAATTCCTAAGTTTTTTTTTCTGTGAAAAAATCATTAATGAAAATGTTGAAACTATTTTTTTTGCCTAAATAAAAGGAAAAGAAAATCACGATAAGAGCAAATGCTTTTACATTTGCATTCTTACGATGGCAAAACAAGAAAATTTTAAATTATTTCAAAAATTTAGTGCTAGAATATACAGAAATTAACTGTCAATCAAGAATATATGGGGAAATAATTATTACTGTTCACTGTTTGTAAATATTTAATAACAGCTAAACGAAGGCAATAAATAAATTGGAAATAACTGTAGTGTTAGAACATACTGGAAATGGTTAGCAATATTAGAATATATTGGAAATGATTATTAGTACCAGAATATATTGGAAATAGTTATTAGTATAAGAATGTACTGGAAATAATTATTGGTGTTTATTCTAAAAATTTAAATTAAGTGAAGATAATAAATTTTTGTATTTTTTTGCATAAATAAAAAATTGTAATTCATGGAAAAAAGAATTTTTATTCCCAAAGAACGATAGTTCATTACCTATTAATAAGAAATGAAATAAAGTTAACTAATAAGATAGATTAATGATTAGCTATTACCAACTGACAAAACATATTAAATTATATATAAACATACGATTAAATTATATAAACATACTATTTTGACTAATGAATTATTGAAATTAAATCATTACACTACAAGCGAGTATTACTAATGATTAATTAATGTTAGCTATTTACTAGAAATTAGGTTACAATACTTATCAACAAAATGTATGCAGTATTTGATTAATTTAAGCTTATTTAATTCTACCAACAATTTGTTAATTCACCCTTTTATTTAAAAAATTTTTTTGTTGAATCTAACTGTTTATTTAATCAATTATCATTCAAAAAAAAAAAAAATTGCATCACGGAAAAAATCTCAGAAAGAAATTTAAAGAAAATCACAGAGGAAAAAGAATTTAAGAAAATTTCAGAATTAAAAAATGAACACGTGCAGTACTAAATGTAAATCAAGTAGTGTAATTAGAGGTAATTAAAAGTGATAAGATTGATCGAAGTTTAAAATATTAACAGTGCAGTAGGAGGAATATTGCACATGATCAACTATAAAAAATTTATCATATAAATTAACTTAGATACGTTAATTAGCTTGCCTGGAAACAAACCAGCATCTAGTCATGTTAATGGCAAAAATGTTGAAATTACAGCAGCACATATAACAACAATCATCGATCTATCGCCTTGATAGCTTTTTTTTCTATTATTGAATAAAAATAGGCGGATAGCTTGTGTAATCGATTTGATCAATTGATTGATTGATCGATCGATGGAATGAGTCATAAAAGCAATTGAAAATGCAGTGGATCGAGTTGATTGAAAATGGATGAATGATGGATGGATGATATGATGATACATTTCATTGACCTTTCTAGTAAAATATTTTCATACAATAGCTGGAAAATTATGATGAGTAAATTTTACAATATAATATAACTCGGAGGATTATGATGAGTAAATGTTACAATATAAATGCATCTATATCCAGGTAATTATTATTTTTCACTCTGACGGATTTTATTCCATTCAGAACAGAACAATAATGTTTTATAGTACTGTACTACAGAGTAATGTTAGGATCATTATTTGTTTTCCAGGACCGCTTGCATTTTTTTTGGGATCGAATGATGAAAATAATGGCAAACATTTCCAGAAACTTTTATAGCTTCTTTCATTTATGATTCCATTTCTTAATTTTGTTGTCGTCTATTTTAGTGTCACATTAAACTCTTTTTTTTTTCGTTATTTTAATTTTTCGTTCTCTTTAGCACATATTATAATTTAAGACTAAATTAATGCAACTAATAATCATTAATCAATGAATCGGTTATTTGTGATATCATTAATTTATAATCAGTCAGGGAAATGATTATCGATTACAGTCTTTCGATTTATGATTGTTTTCATTAATAATTATATTAATTTCTCATTCAAGTTTCTTTACGGAATGATTGTGGATACTTTCGATTTGTATTAACAATCATCAGTCTTTGATCAAAATTACTCAGTAATAATCTTCTAATCAATAACAGCATCGATCCGTATTAGTCTAATGATTCGATGGGAGAGAAAGAGAAAGTGATCTGCAAGAGATATTTGAATGTAATTATGGCCTTTATGAAAAAAGCATTTTCCAGTAAAATCATTGATATTTCCAATGCTTTCTCAATCAATATGCACTTCTCTTTTACATTTATAAATTATGCTTTATAAATTACAAAAAATGGAAAGTTTTTATTTTTAATTTTTATAAATTTGACACACCTTATGAATGAGTGCAACGATATGGGCATAGTCTTTCCCCTCAATTGAGCAGCCATTCACTGCAACGATACGATCACCAATCAGAAGTCCAGCTTTATTTGCTGGACTTCCTGCAAAAGAAAATTTTTATTTTTAACTTGCTTAATTTATACAAAAAAGAAGAAATAATTGCAATTTATTATTTATTTTTAAATTAAAAATTTTTAAATTACAATTTTATAATCATTGTATAAAAGTATAAAAATTAATGCTTAAAAATTAATTATATGTCAATGTTTGAACAAAATTTATCATTCAGCAATCATCCTATCAATTTTCAAAATTCATCTTCTAGTTATCACTCCAAATGTATCATAATTATTTACCTGAATGAATGAAACATAAATTAACACCTGAATGAATGGATGAATCATGAAAGATCGATCAATAGGGGCGAACGAAAAATGCGAATTCAAAGAAATGTTGAAATGGAAAATGTTTTTTTTTGCCAGATAGAAAATAGACAAAAATAATTTACAACGCGAAAAAATAACAAACTATAAAATTTCTTTTTTTAAAAAATACGTAAATTAAAATTTTTTTCTTTGAAAATAAAATTTTACATTTTATATTTCACTTTTCAATTATCGAAAATTAAAAAAATTTTTTTAAAAAAAAAGTGCACAATTTACTCGACATTTTTTGAAATGGGAAAAGAGTTATTATGAAAATATTTTCCTTTCAATTTCTAATTGCACTTTTCATTTGGACTTAAATTTTATTGACATTTAAAAAACAAATTTTTTTTCTGAAAAAGAAAAGAAATAAAACTTGATATGAAATTTTCATTCTTAAGAAATGTTTTTTTTAAAAAAATCCTTTTCTCGTACTTACTTTTTTTAATTTCATTGTTTTCTTCATTACTTCTTTCTCATATATTCAATGGTATTTTTTAAAGGAAGTTTTTTTCTTTTTCTCTTTTTTGCATCAATTTTAATACTTAAAAAAAATTGAACAATTTTGCTATCGGCAAATGAAGAATGCGGTAGCGTCAATTACGTATCATAATGAAAAAGTGAAAAAAAAAGAATTCGATGCAAAAATTATAATAATACCTTTTTTTAATAAATTGAACGTATGTCAATTTGTGTATTATAATAGAAAAAATGAAAAATTTAAACAGTTAAAATAATAATGAAAGAAAGGGATATATTAATTGCATATATTATTTATTGATTATTAATTGAATATTAATTATTAATTAGAGATAGGAATTGCATATTAATAATATATTAATTATAAATGAAATTGTCAAATAATTATGGTAGTTAAAAAAAAAGAATTAACTCAATTCACGTGGATTTACGCAATTGACGATTAATTATGCAAAGTAAAGTTGCATATTTTTTAAATGTTATTTAATGTAAAATATAATTCACATTCTTCTAATCATAAATCACTGGGCCATAAATCAATCACTGAAAGCAACGAACCAAAAACGATAATCTGCTGTTTTCGTCGAATAATTGCAACAAAAATGATATATCCAGGCATAGTAATTGCTTGCTAGGAATTCTTTTGTACAAGCAATGCTGAGGATTGTGGTGAGAGATAATGACTGAGCAATCGTTAGTTACGATGGTACATTAATTTTTCGACGCATGCAAGTTGCAATTGAATTTGATGATTTATAGAATCTTTAATTTAATGGCAGTGCTCATGCTAACATTTTCCTTTCACAGCAATCAATTAATAATTAACGCAAAGTGAAATTGCATATTTATTGTGTTAAAAATTTAATGAATCATAATGGCTGAAGATGATAGTATAATCGGTCTTTGACAGTTATTGATAGGATATTAGTGAAGCAATATATTTTTAAATAACTTAATAATAGAATTAGATAGTTCGAAAAAATTCTTTGTTTTGAAAGAAATTTCTAATTGATCAGTTAATTCATAAAAGTTAAATAGCTTTTAGAACATATTAATTTTTAATCAAGAACAAAAATTAACAGCAACGCAATAATAATAATAATGTAATAATGATAATAGCAATAGTAACAGTAATAAACGTGATAAGAACAATATTTTAATAGTTGATAAAGTTAACAATAGTGACAGCAATTATAGCAATAAAGGAGCTATGAACGAATCAAACTTTTAACTATTACTTGAAATGACGATAGTGGTAATAGTAGTAATAATAAGTGGTAATAGTGGCAGCAGTCAGAAAACGGAACGAAATATGAAAACATTAATATAGTTTCTGGTGATACACGTCAATTTACATAATAATGAAAAAAAACAAAAATAATAATGAAAGGAAGGAAATATTACTGCGAATAAAATTGTCAAACAATTATGGAATAAAAAAAAATTAGCGCAATTCACATGATTGTAAACTTGAATTGAAATCGTGGTTGTATATTCATGGTGATGAGAGCAGTAATGGTAGTAATAGTAATGGTAATAGTGAAAGTACTTTGAATAACTTCAACTTTTCATAGTTATTTAATGGGATGCAAATTTTTGCGTCATATGACAGTAACTATCATTGTCCAAGTATTCTCTTATTCCTTAAGCGAAATCTGTATAATTTGTAAATATTTAATATTCTTCTTTACATATATTTTGATAATTGCAAGAATAATAACAATAGTAATAATAATGATAATAGCAGTCGCAATTATGATAATAATAATAATATTAGCAATAATAACAACCAGGATTAATAATTTAATAATAACAAATAATAATACAAATAAATAATAAAAAATAATAGTAATAACACTAAATAATAGTACATAACAAAATATATGAATAATAATGATACTAAACAATAATATAAATAAGCAGACAATAATTCTTGCATAAGAATAATGAATGGAATAATAATACTGAACTTATAATATGTGAAAATAATAATGCAAACAAATAAATAAAATAATAATAATACTATATGATGAATCATAATTATAGATAATTAATAAAAATATTAATCTAATACTGATAGTAATAGAGTGAACAAATTAATGTCAACTGTGCAAATTCACTATTATTATTTATTTACATGAAATGATAATAAAAAGTAGTATTACTAGTAAGTAATAACAAACAGCATAGTAATTGTATTAATAGTGAATAATAGCAAGAATGAAACAAAATAAATAACGATGAATAACATTAAAGCTAATAATGACAAAGATGACAATGGTAATGATAATAATAGTGTAATGAAATTACTAATGATAATGATAACACGATGAAATTGCTATTGATAATAGTAACACAATGAAATTGCTATTGTATAATAATAAAGAATGAAAAAATATTGAAATTTATTTTAGCTTTACTTTTGCAGGAGTTTTAATGTTTTAGATTTTTCTTTTTTTTCTTTTTATTGCATATTCCACCAATCTTTTTAAAAATTTTAACTACCAAAAAAAATTCCTTTTTCCTATCTTGTCTATCCGCTATTTTCCAATTCAAAAAAAAAGAGAATTATTGAGTAGATAATCATTTGTGGAATATTGAAGGAAGAAAATTATGAAATGAAAACAATCCAAGTAAGAAATACTAATAAGAAATGCAACTATGATAGGCATAAGAACAGAAATTAAAAAGTTAAAAAATGATAGAAATTAAAAATCGAAATAAATGAATGGAAATGAAAATATATAATACAAAAGGAAATCAATAGTACTGTTAATTGGTCAATTGTCGAAAAATTACTGAAAATTCTTTTACAGATGAAAAGAATAGTTAAATTATTTAATCAATTATTAAAAATTTTTGATATCTTTTCGTCTACACATTATTTTTGTGCTGTCATTTGATGATAAAAAATGCTAACGTCTGGTAAAGGCAAATACTAACAATGAATTAGTTAATTTAAATTCTTAATTTCCTGAAAGATTAATTGAACAAAAGAAACTAAAATGTTTCTGGAAAAGAAACATGGAGTTAAGCTAAATTTCACGGATATGTCTGTGTGTATTTCTCTCTCTATATTTATACGAAATATGTATCCATACTTTATCAAATCTTCATCCCTTATGTCCCACTGGAATAAAAATTTTTAAAAAATGATGAAACAATGCTGGAAAGCTAAAGAATAAGTATATACATCTGTTTTTTTTACGTATATATGTGCATGTATGCCTGCCTGTACATCTGGAAGAATTCCTCGAGTATACACTTTTTGTTTGCGGCCATTTCGTTTGTGTGTATACACTTTTGCATGTGTCTGTTTGTGTTGCACAATTATCGGAAGTTTCTACTGCTGTTGTTATTCTAAATGTTATTTATCACTCATGAAGTACCAAAAGAATGAAACTTTTGAAATTTATAGGTTAAAAGTTTAAAGGTAACAGGTCATCTATCATTGAAATCTAAGCTGAATAAAGTAAGAAAAAAAAAAAACAATGAAATTAATATTATGAGACTAAATAAACTTACTATAAAAAAGAGTTAAAAATAAAAAATTAAAAACAAAAACTTTCGAAATTATTTCAAAAACTGAAATGATTTCGAAAATTTGAACTTTTCAAAATGTTTACTGAATTGTAATTGAACTGGTAAAACTTCTTAGTCCTAATTGTCTATTGTTATTGAACTGGCAAAACTTCTTGGTTATAATTGTCTATCGCAATTAAACTAGTAAAACATCGCAATGTTAAAGCATACAAAAATTAAAAGCAAAAAGAAGCGAAAAATTGAAATTGGATATGCAATTGATTAAAGAAATTCAACTTTTTTTTTAATTTTTTTATTTTTTTTTAAAATGGTTTTTGAAATTTAAAAGTTTTTCACCAGCAATATTAATTTTTGTCAAGTTCACTTCATCAGGTATTCCATCAATTTTTTCATTTTACTTTTTTTTTCACAAGAAAATTTTTTTGCTGATATAAAAATGATCAAAAAAAATTTTTCTAAACTATAAAATTTCAAATTTAATAAATTTGCGCATTTTTTTTGATTTAAAAAAAATTCTAATAAAAATTATCACTACAAAGAAAAAAATGTCTGTTTTTCTGTCTAATTTCTCTAACTAAATCTCATTTAAAAAATTGTCTCACAAAAAAAAAGAAGCAATGACAGAGTTAATGTTTGATATATTTCAATTTTTTTTAAAAATAATTTATATAATTTAAGTAGTAATTATACTTTTGTGAGAAAGTTCAATATTGCATTTCAAATTTCAATATTTTATGAGAAATTTTTTTCAAATAAAAAATTTAAGGAAGAATTTGAAAAGAATGATTTGAGTTATTTAAAAAGCTATTAAATCTTCCAATTTTTATTTTCTTAAATTTGTGTGTTTGATTAAATGATTGATTAATTGATGGATTAATTCCAAATAGGTTAGATAATTTTTATTGGATAGGAGGAAAAGTAAATCAACTGCTGAGCACATCAAAACATTTGACGATGTTGATCCAAATAATTCAGATGCTTTTAGTAATTTCAAAAAAAAAGCTTGATCCAAATAATTCAGATGCTTTTAGTAATTTCAAAAAAAAAGCTTTTTCCCATCATTTAAAATTTGATTTTCATTCGAAAATAATTGGTAATTAAAAATAAAAAAGATTTGCTTTGTTTTTACCAGTGCAAAATAACATTTCTTATCAATAAATTGAATAATCTGAATTGGTTTTTAATATAATATGTGAAAATAATAATGCAAACAAATAAATAAAATAATAATAATACTATATGATGAATCATAATTATAGATAATTAATAAAAATATTAATCTAATACTGATAGTAATAGAGTGAACAAATTAATGTCAACTGTGCAAATTCACTATTATTATTTATTTACATGAAATGATAATAAAAAGTAGTATTACTAGTAAGTAATAACAAACAGCATAGTAATTGTATTAATAGTGAATAATAGCAAGAATGAAACAAAATAAATAACGATGAATAACATTAAAGCTAATAATGACAAAGATGACAATGGTAATGATAATAATAGTGTAATGAAATTACTAATGATAATGATAACACGATGAAATTGCTATTGATAATAGTAACACAATGAAATTGCTATTGTATAATAATAAAGAATGAAAAAATATTGAAATTTATTTTAGCTTTACTTTTGCAGGAGTTTTAATGTTTTAGATTTTTCTTTTTTTTCTTTTTATTGCATATTCCACCAATCTTTTTAAAAATTTTAACTACCATTTCGATTTTGTTACTTTTTTCTCTTTTTTCATTGATCAATATTTTCCTTTGAAAAGAACTGCTAAAATGATACATACTATATATATATATTATTAAATTATATATATATATTTTTTGGCTTATTCTCTTCAAATTATTACTTCCATATGAACGAAAGTTCATAGGTTAAGTGAAATTTTATGTTATAAATTTCTTGCCTATTAAATATTTTTTGTACTCACATTATGCCTAACTTAAATTCAACGTAATTACTGTTAATTGTTACAGCGAAGTATATATGAATAAGTAAAAATGAATTACAAAAATAAATTTGTCATCAAATTTGATGACAGCATTAAATTGTAAATTAATTTATTATATTTTTTAGGCTATTTTTTTTAATGTTTAGTTTAACAAAAGACAATAAATTTTTTATATATTTAAAAAAATAAAAAAACAAAAAAAATTCCAAAAAGGGAAAAAAAGCAGAAAAATCGTATCATACCGGATAAAACGAAATTGATTGTAATAGCACCGTATTTGTTAGCACAGATAGAAAATCCTACACGTTCCATGTCATCTTGTAGTACAATTGTCACTTCTTCATCATAGTATGATTTTTGAATCTATTAAATTGAAAAATTTTATTTAAATAATTACAATTCATTATAAGTCATTTATCTCTGATTTCTTTTTCCCCATCATTTCTCGCTTTTTAATCTCTCTTCCCTCAACCTTTTTCTTATCAGTTTTCCTTTCATATTATCATCCAGGATTGCAACAGTGATTATTTGAATATTGGATGATTATAGATGCATACCTGCCATATAATATCTGATCGAAATGTTGTAGTGGTGTAATTTTGGGAATTATCAGCGATGCAATCACAACAACAACAACACCAGTTTTGAATGATTGTTGAATTAGGTCGATATGCATCTGACTCACGTGAACATGTTTCATGTGACGGTATCAATAATGTTGACGTGTTATATTTTAAAAGATTTTTATGACTGCAAAAAAAAGGATAAATGAAAAGTTATCAAAAAAAAGAAAGATAAAAATTGAGTTAAATACAAAAAAAAAAGCTTTGTTTTATCGTTTGCTAAAAAAGAAGAATAAAAAGAGAAGTCACCTGTCAAATTTATTAACATTGATAAGAATCGATTAAAAAAAAATGACAACCATAATTTTAGAAAAATTATTTAAAAGTAATTTTTAAAAATCATTTTTCCCTTTCTATTATTATGATGATTGTATTACCAATATTGATTCATCTGTTGTACATTATCAGACGATTGATGAAAATGCGATTGTTTTGTTTCTCGATTATCGTTATACAATTGGAGAGGCTAAAATAGTCTGGTTAATCGCTAACAGCTATTCGTTTATCTCTAATAACTATTCATTTAACGAAATAACGAAATATTAAAGTTGAAGAAAATTCTCAAAGTCAATTTAAAGTTTGGGAAAAAAAATTACCGATTTAAAAGAAATTAAAAAATCTACATCCGTATGTGTCGATATATTAGAATAGAATTCATTTAGCAAAAAAAAAGAAAAATCCCTACATTTGGAAAATTTACAAATAAAGGTATAAACGTGAAAATAGTATATGATGAAAACAAACAAACATAGTAATATTTTTTGCATTATTTATATCGAATAATATAAACATGAGTTTTTCCTACAAATATTCCATATTTTGCTATCAATTAATTTATAAGTTCTATAAGTGATAATTATAATTAATTTAAAAATTTACCAAAGTTTCGTTGTTTCTTTGAGTTATCGTATAATAATAAACCGGTCCATCGCTGGTGGTAAAATGGTGATTTGTTGATAAAAATCGATTATGCAAAAAATGCTTCAAGTCAGACGTAGAAGCTACAGGTGATTGTTGTAGGTCAGATGTAAAAGTTGTACATTCAGGTGGATCAGATGTGGAAATCGCAGACAGTGATGATTGCTGCCGTAAATGAGCCATCATCTAATTATTAATAGATTCGTAAGTTTTTTTTTGTGGTTTTTTTCTTGTTAAAATATAATGCTTTTGTAAATTAATGTTTGAAAGAAAATTTTGAATTGACTGATAATTCATTTACCTACTTCATTCAACATTATCAGACCAAAGAAAATGAATCATTAAAGATATTTAGATCAAAAAATTATTTGTTTAATCACTGCCATGAACATCATGCAAATAAAACATTTATTAGTAGTTAATTAGAAAATTTATTTTATATTTCATTTCTAGGGTCTTCATCAAATAAAGTTAATAATTTAACATATGAATTCAGTGATCAACAAAAAAAAAACTTTGCACTGAGTTGGTAATTTCAAGCAAATACAGGAAAGATAAGAAAAATTATACAGAAAAATTCATTTCTAATTACTGATGATTGGCGAAGAGATGATAAAAAAGTAAACGAATGACTAAGTTAAATTTTAATTTTTTAAATTTTGTTAGATTAAAAAATTCTCATTGAACAGTTATTTTCTTAAACAAAAAAAAAAGCGAAACAATAAGAGGCAAATGAATTCGCCTGATTTCTGTACCAAATTTCATCCTTAGATGTTAGATTTAAAAAATTTATTTTTTTTGAAAAATTCCCTATTCTTAAAAAAGTTTTTCATATTTAAAACAAATATCTAGAATATTTTAATAGAAAACAAATATGTAAAAGAAAATGAACTATTAAAATGAGTTAATGAAATTGAAATAACAAAAATTTATACTCGTTTTTTTCTACCTTTGATGGATGAAAGTTAACACAAAAAGGTGCCGCAAAATTGTCGCAGTTCCTTCCTGTTCTAAAATTATGTACGTTTGTATAATTGTGGCGATCAAGAAATTGGGATGGTTATTGAGCATGTAATTTCGACTATATTTATTGGTATAGCTGAGACAGTTCAGGTGACAGTGATTCGTCCTGTCATTTTTTTGACAAATTACCTTGGAAGGTCAACAACATGCACTGACAGCGATGAATCCAAATCTTAAGCAGACTTATCATTATTTTCGATAAATTTGAAAAAGACTAATCTAGATTAATCACTTCATAATCTTACCGTCCATTTGAGAAAAATAAAAATAAAATTGAAATCAGCCCGAATTTTTAATTTGAATTTATTTAAATCATTTTTAAAATTTGACCTTAATGAAATGGACAAATGAGTGAAGCAGAAGTAAAATGATGACGTTTAATTGAAAGATGAATTTTAGAATAAAGTAGGTTTTTAAAATATCTTCAAAAGTACGTGCACTTTATTACTCTTATTTAAAAGTACATATAAAATTAATTACTCTCTTAAAACTTGCATATAATTAGTCATTTCTCATTTAAATTTGTGTAAACTTAATTATTTTTCATTCAAACATTTCTCTAACTAATTACTTTGCAATTAAACGTATGCACAATCAATGTACGCATGGTTAAATAATAAATTACCCATCATATGTGCATTACTATATGTGTTATTTGTTCATTTGAATATAAATGTGTGGCTACTTCATGACATTTCAAATTATTCATTTAATAGACCACTCTAATTACTAGTAATATATAATAACCAATAATTTAATTCGTTCTGTTTGACGGCAAGATACGTTGGAACACGTGATTGCCTAGTGGTGTATCATAACTTAATTATCTACTATGAAATTTTCTGATATTTACCATCATTTTCTTATTAAATAATAATAAAATAAGTAACTTATAATTAAACAATTTAGCATTGGAATCTTAAATTTTTAAGTGTATAAACAAAAATACTAATATATTATATTGAAATACAAACATATATTTTCTTAAAATTTCCTTTTTATTTACTTTATTTTCTAAATTGATTTGATTCCGGTAGCTATTAATTGATAAGAAATACAAAGTGAAATAAGACAAAATTGGTAATAATTTATACTGTTATAAATTTATCTTAAATAATATTCTCTTATAAAATCTATTACGCTTTTTTTTGCTTGGATTTTATTGCCAAAAAAAGAAATTTTTTATTTTAGCTTTATAAAATAAAAAATAAAATCAACATTTAGAAATTTAATGAATGTTTGCAAAAATTTTTCAAAATCCTTTTTTCCAGTTCTACTTTTCGTAAGTTAAAATTCGGGAAGGAAATTTAAATTATAAATAAAATTATTGTTTAATTTGTCAAAGTAATAATGAAATTCTTAATGCTTTTTTTTATTGGATTTGTTTTTATAAATAAGTAAGCAAGAATAAATAATCTTCTGAAAAACTGAAAACAATTTTGCTGAATTTTAAAATGTATGACATTGTTTGGAATAATATTGAAATGAAATATATATCGAAAACTAAATTAATTCATTACTCATTTAATTTAGCCTGTTAACACGTAAACGCACTATTTTTAACATGCAAACGTAAGCGTAAACATTTCTTCTTTAGCTTAACTTTGAAAAAGAATTTGATATAAAATATTGTTGTTTGTCGTAGTCGCAAATTTGTATCATGCAAAAAACATAGCAAAGATTATTATCATAAAGCAGCGTTTAATTGCATCCATTAAAATGACACAAATCTTTTTCATTCTTTGTCACATAAATGCCAGTTAAATATCTAAAGGTCATTTAATAACAATGAACTGAAGTATTGAAATTGAATTTATTTAATTAATGAAATATTGATTTTACAATTTATCATGATTTCTCATAATCATTTACTATCAAAAAAAGTTTTTTCAATGATTCAAAATTTTTTTTTTCAAAATGGAAAAACAAAAATTTGCACATTGCATACGAAACAGATGAATTAATACTTTTTATTAGTGTTTAAATAGTAATTTTTTGTTTTTTTTTCTTAAACATAGCAAAAAATTTTACTTTCAAAAAATTCCAATTATTTACATGCTTTTTACGATTATTTTTGAAGCGAATTATTTCGCAAAAAATTTTTTAATTTTGTTCCTAATGAAAAATAATAATTGGAAATTGTTAACTAATTATTTCATTTTTTCCCTTCAGTTTTTCTCTTCTTTTAAGAATTTCTGAAAGATCTTTCATTTTATTTTTGCAGAAATAAATAGTACTGAGATTAGTTTTGAAATGAGACTAAAAAATATAATATTAAAGAATATAATTTTCGTTGTTTCATTTAATTTAAAATATAATCGATTAAAAAAAAATGCTATGATAGAGAAAATGTAAGTAAAACAGAGGGGAAATGAAAAGGATTAATGAAATGATGATAGGAGTGAAATTTATCAGGAATTGAAAAATTGTTTGCTTAGTATTGGAAAAAAACAAGCAAAGAAAAAGTGAAAATGTGAGGAAGAGAGGATGAAAGAGAGAAAAAGTGGAAAAATAAGAAAATTAAACCGATGACTCATTTCACGTGAAAAAAATTCCATAGTTAATAAATTTTGCCCAGCAAAGATCCCGAGGATATGTAATTTAATTTATGTATCGAAGAGAAAGTGGTTATATCGTTTACTTTTGCCCCAGTAGCATTAAGCAATATCATATCACGACGTTATTGCTTTTTTCTTAAACAAAAGACAATGATAATTTTATTTATTTTAACATAACTAACACTTCATGCTTTTCTAAACTTACAAATAATTTAAAACTTAAAAAATGGGCAAAAATTAACTGAAAACATAACTCAATCGTACTAAAATTCAATTTTAAAGTCGGTTTTTCTCTCAAAATGATTCACTATTTATAAGTGTTAAAAATTTAGTGTTCCAAAACTATTTACAATTTGGATAGAAGTAATCATGAAAAATAGAACGAATGTACAATGAAGAAAGGTTATAATTAAAAAAAATTGAACTGCGACATTTTGTTAAATTTTGAAGAATTCTCTCAAATTCGAGCGTTTATCAATTTAGGCTCAAAATTAGTGAAAAATTAATTTAATAATTAAAGTACAATGTTTTGATTCATTCAAGCATGCACATACATTTTAGATATACTGAATTGCATAAGTTGAAATAAATAAAAGCAGATTTGTTAAATTGGAAATGCTCAGCAATTCTTTCATGTCTGAAAAATTTTAAAACTAAAAATTTGACTTGAAAATTAAAGTAGAGCGTTCCATCTATCCATTTATCTTTATAGTGGTATATGATAATAAATCCCGCTTGTTCCAGTAACTTTATGATCTTGTAAAATATTTGGATAAAATAATTTTAATGATAATTTCAGTCGCTTTGTATTTTTCTTTCAGTTAATTGTAATTCATTCATTTAAATTTTATTCAAAAAAAAATAGTGTTCAATTATCTAAACTATTATTGAATTTCACTCTAAAAAATAGCAAATTCTAAATCACTGATGAAATGTTTTACAAAGAAACAACAAAAATTGAAAATTTGAAAAATTTAAATTAATCAATTTTTGGCCAGTTATAACACAAGAATGAGCAATGAATAAATAAAGAAAAAGGCTGCGCTTCTACGCTATTAAAGATTATGCCCTCATAAATTACTCAGTGTGATTTTTATCAATAAAATAAGGATTTCTTTTTGAAAGCTTTTTTTTTTTTTAAAAAATTGAAAAAAATTTCATTTTTTAAAAAATAAATTAACAATAAAACGTCTTTTTAAAGTTATTATATTATTTTACATTTGCATTTTTGTTTTATTACAATGCCTAAGCACTAATCGGTCCTAACAGTAACCTTTTAGTGCTTTTTTAGAAAAGATGCATTGTTACTAAGATTGACGTTTTTAAAAATGAAATTGACCAGCAAAAAATTTTGGAAATTATTATTTTCGGGACTAATGATATTCATATGCATTAATGAAAATGATTCCATAATGACCACTAATGACCATTAATGAAGAACAGGAAGGGTTATGATTTTTTTCTTCAGAAATTTGTTTTTGGCACTAGAATTAAACAAAAGGAAAAAGATAAGAAATAATTTAATTATTCAAAATGTAAATTAACATCACAGAAATTTGAGCGAATAATGTAATTCAATTTTTCAAATTAAAAAAAAACCGGTGCAAGCAACTGAACAATCTCATTCATTGATAATTATCAGTTATTTGCATCTTTTTTTTGCATACATCGATTTCTGATCTGCTGCTGTTAATTTTGACCTGATTCATCAATATTCTATTCTGAAATAAAGAGGATAAAATTCTAATCGGTAATGGCAAGGTGAAATTGAAAGGACAAGATTATTATCCGTGATTCGGTAAATTCAATTATTTCAAATTAATGAAGGGATAAGAAATTCTGATCGAAACGTTGCTATTTTCCGAAAGAAAAGTCAAAAATAAAATTTC
>JARVGP010001096.1:0-22130 GCA_029876185.1 Mansonella ozzardi
TTTTTTTTTTTTAAAAAAAAATTTTTTTTTTTTTTTTTTTTTTTTTTTTTTTTTTATTACAGAGATCTGCAAATGTTCCAAAATGTTACGGGTATTGTCGTATCATGGCAAGTAGTGGGCGATGTTTTCGATGAATGTAATGAGCGAAGTAAGCAACTTATCAGCAAAGCGGTTAGTCTATGTTTATTAAAGTTATTGTTACTGTATAATTTCCAAATCTTTCAATGTTTTTATCGCTTCCAAGAATATTTCAAAGGTTACACTTTGCATACTTTGTGCTTAAATTATCAAATCGATGTTGTTATTTTCCTTGTTCATATTTCTCATCGAATCTACCTTCTCTTTCTGTCCACAAAATCTTTTGAGGAATTTCTGTAACATTAAAGTTTAGTAAGAACTTATCCTATGTTTAGCCGTGGAATCGCGAAGAAGACGAGCAGTTTCTTCAGACTATTCCTTTTTTTGATTGCCTGCAGAAAATGCAGCAAAAACCATTTCACAGTCGGCTTCCACTCGCTGCTTCACTGAAAAAAGTTTTTTTTTTATTTGGCCCTTAAAAGCATTTGCAGTAATTGATAATTTAATTAAAAGATAATTTCTACAAGACTTTCGACCAGTATCATCATTAGTCTTTCTCATTAGAGCGATGTAAAGTTACATCCAGCTGTCTTTTTACTCTTCACTTGGCGGAAGTCACGATTTTTTACTTTGATTACTTTGAAGTACTTCTGTGAATTTCGAACACAAAATTTACAGTGCAGATGATTTATTACAGTACACTGATAATTACGAAGGCTTAGTGACAGCGTTGCATGATGGAGACGCAAAAGTATGGTCTTTGGCAATTCCAGATAGTGAGGTGTTATTTTTTTCGGGTGCTCGCAAAGGATTGAGAGTTGGTTATTGGATTCGGTTCAACTGTGCGTAAGTATTTACAGTTTGCGAGTGCCTGTAATTTCAGTGGTCTGTATCTTACGATAAGTCGATTTTGTAGCATTAAACAATGTTAGAGTGATCCTTATGTTCTAGAAGCGAGCTAATCTAAAATGTGCTTGAGTGCCGAATCATTCGTACCATCGTATTTCTCATAGAATATATAATCAAAGCATATATAGGGGCAGCAAACAAAAATTTTTCGGAGTGAACCTCTTCCGAGAGAATTTTACTTGCTATTTCTTGCTCTTTCTTTATATGATATTACACTATAATGGATGAGCGATTTAGTGATTCTTTTTTTCTGATATATTTATTTTTCAGTTTGGAATTTGAAATGAAATTAAAATAGCTCGTTAATTTAATTTTTTTAGGCGATTTGCATGTCCATACTTTGGTTGTTATTTACAAGGAAAAGCATTTGAAATAATTGAACCAGTACTTCCAGCAAAACCCTTCAATGATACAGTTCAAGTTAGTTTTTCGGTCAAAAACTATGAGGCATAAAACAAAGGTTCTTTTCACATAGATTAAATTCGATTTGAAAATTCTAAATTTCTTACAAAGATGAAGATTGCTTCATGGATTTCTATCATTTATTATCTCAGTTTTATGTCTGCCTCGAATGAATCAAAGAAATGATGTAATGGCTATCATCGTCCATTGTAAGAGAAAGTAGTTACGATTATAATCAATGTGACTTTTTGCCAGAGTAGTTTGAATATTTATTTATAAAGTCACTTATATGAACAATAAAAATGATAACAGAAAGTACTAGTTTTTCAATGACTGGAAGTATTTTTGACGTTATCTGGATAGTTAAAAACTTGAAATTTTTGATAGGTAGAAATTATGACGACTATCACAGTTGATAATTTAAAATATTATCCGACTGGTGAAGTGACTCTTGAAACTGAAGTGCTTGGAATCGTGGAATTCGAATCAAGGAAATTTCGACAAGATTATTGCAATAGATGTGTATCTTTGGTCGTCTGTAAAAACATGATACCTAGGCGGACCGGTGCTATTTGGCAAGTGTTAAGTGTACTGAATACGGTTTGTTTGGTTTTTGTTTTAATTTGGACTTTTTTTCACTATATCTATTGTGGCTGCTTTGTTTTTATCAAATTTCTAAAAAAAAAGAAAAAACTGCCAAACTAATGGGGATTTCTTCTATGGACCGAATCTGTTTTTTTTTTTTTTTTTTTGAAAATGCAGTTATATTTTCTAAAGTGTCCCTGCAGCTGATTCGAAGTGAAAAATTATTGGAGCAAACAAAACTATATCTTTTATAATATCTTTAAATTTGATTTCTGTAACAGCATAATAAATATTTCGTGAGAGGATTCATTCGGAAAATTCGCAAGATGTTTTAGCTGGAGCACTAGAGTAAAGATTATTCAAATGTTTATTTGAGAAAATCGATTAGGATATGTTTAATAGTTCTGATGAAGTTTACGTATGCATTCTGCTGAATTAAGTTGTAGAAATACGCAGAATTCATGCGACGCCCAAATTTGATTGTAAATTTTTCGAAAGCGGATAGTAATCCCTATGAAGAATTTTTTTCTACGGAAAAGGTTGAATGCAATGTGAAAGATGAAATGGATGATGGTTGCAACTCCACAGTAAATTTTTATTTCATATTCATTTTAGCTCAAGCAGATAAAATATTAAATGTTCTATAATATAATCTAATTCGCAAACTGGCAATGAAACTTTAGCATTAACTTTTCGATCAAGCGATAAAGCATTTGTCACAAAGTTGCGAATGCTTTTGCACTATCTTGTCATCAACTCTCCTACATTGTGATGAATTCTCGAGGTGAAATTCTTCGCATGTTGATAATATTCTGTTAATACCAGTTAACTCTGCTATATTTGATTATTGATTTCAGGAAAATCAGCTACAACAACCAGATCATCCATCCAATTTGCCAGAAATTCCTCAGAAAGTAAATTATTTATTCGCTGTTAACGAATTTTTAGAATATAAGAATGAGAAAGGCGATTAAAAAATTAAAGGTTTTCAAAAAAAAAATGGTATTTTCAATAATGATTACATTTCAGGAAGTTGACGATAGTTTTCATTCGGGTTGGTTTCCTTTTCTGCAGAAGTTCATGTTCAATTCTAAAAAGTTTTTATTGAGAAATGAGACAAAAAAAAAAGGAAAATGAAAATACATGAAGAACTTTAATACTGGAATTTAAAGCTGCCAATTTCTTTTTCTTTTGGTTTTTCTTCTCACAACTAAGAAAAATTATTTAATTCAACAGGATTAATTGGTATTTCTGCATAACGAATCATGTGGAACTTTTCAGAAGTTAGGAGTTTTTATATTAAATTAATGCAGAATTGTACTTCAGACTTTACTTATTATGTTAATGATAAAAAAAATATGAAAACAGATCAAGAAAATGATCCGTTGACAGAGCTAGTTTTCGGTGCTGTGCAGCCTCATGTTCTCCAAGTCAGCTCGTCCCAATGTAGCAATGGCGTAGAAGATAGGCTCGACACGCTAGGTTTTTCTTTCTTATCAACTGTATTTTTTTCACTTTAAAAGAGATAGTTTTAACTAATTGATCTCAGTTTTTCTAGTCTAGTAAGGAATGGAACAATTATGAATAAGAAATTAGTGGTGAGAAGTATTCTGGAGAATTAATGAGCTAAATTCTTATAGATAGCTTGCACAACGCTCAGACAAAATGAAGTAGTAAATAATTTTATGCAGATAATTTTTTTTTTTCACGAAAAAATTGTCGCGAAGAAAGGAAACTATTGGCAGGGGGAATGAAATTATAAATTTATATCAACATACATTTATTCTGAACCAAGAGCTAAGCGACAGTATTATTTGATGCTTAAGTTGAAATATTTGTCAAACTTCACCAGTTTTTTCAGATTAAATTATTTTTTCTTGGAGGGATTGAGAGATTGCATAACTTTCTGTTATAGAAAATCTCAGCATTTCTCTGAATAAGAAAAGCTCTAAAAAGCAAGAGGAATTGAATACTCAAGCAATGAAATACTGGATACAAGCATGGCAAATACCGGAAATTCGTCAACATATTGAGGAGGCAGACAGAGTGTAATTTTCTTCGAATAACATCTTGAATTATTCTGACTAAATTTTTCATATAACTTACGGATGCGATTTAATTTATAGATTGTATTCAAATGTTATGCAGCTGATAATAGATATCAATGCAAGAAACGATGAAGATGGTCTGGAAGAAGTTCTCAAACCGTTATCAAATAGCAAGTGATAGTATTCAAATATTCCTTTACAGAAATTTTTGTTCCATCCACTTTTAACTAAATCCTTGAATTGGAGGATTTTTGTTTTTCTTTTATTTTATTCATATGAAATCTTTTAGGCAACTGAAAGAGTTCTTCGAAAATTTGTTTTCTAATAACATTATACTATTGTTTTGCATAATTTTCTGTTTTGAATCTCGTATTATACCATCATTGCTCTCATCTTCTGAATATACTGCATATGGAATTCAAATTGGAAATGATTATTTAGCAGATTTATTGTTTTATTTGATGTGTTTTTTGATACCTTGTTCTTTGGAATTTTTGAAAGTCTATAAGCATAATTGCTTTTTTTTCAGAAAATAAATTTGTTTGCATTTTTTAACATTTGAGTTTCTGATGAACACTGATGTTAATTGGTCATGAACGAAAATTTGAGTTCAATATACTCAAGTGCTTATCACGTTTTTTACTTGAGTTATAAGTTGTATGATATTTTCACGCAAGAATTAATCTAGAATTATTAATTATGCAACCATACAGATGAGGAAAACACAATACGTATCGCTTTGGGCATGTAAAAAAAAAAAAAACATGAATATCTGTTATGCTAATTAAGTAAATAATTATGGATGAAAATTCGGATTGGTATTCCTTCATTGTTTCTTTTAGCGCCCAAATCTGAAATATACTCTTAGATAAGTCAAAATTATATGGAATTTATAAATGACGTTAACTTATGAATTTTAATAAATGAGGTTTTTTTTTTGTCCAAATCTGTAAGATGGAAAAAAGTATGCACCAATATATGGTATTTTTTTAGCTATTTATATGAATGATTTTACAAAGATTTTAATGAATATGCACATAAATTGCATTTTATAAATGCGAATTACTTTTTATTACAAATAGAACTGTAAAAATAGTCGCAAGTGAATAAGTGAACTTATATTTTTCGCCTTAAACTTAATAAGTTTCATTATTCTCTTTTTTCATTCAAAGCCTCAAAAAATCTCTTCATTCTTCTCAGCAATGATTATCTTCAGGTTTCCTTGGAAACAAAACTCACCTCATATATGCTGACTTTCTTTTTACATAATCATTGGAATCTGCATATCGTTTTCCAAATCTGAAATATCAAATAGGCAAAAAAAAAAAAAAAAAGAAACCTCCGATTGATTTTCATGAATTAAAAAAAAAAAAATTCTTACAAATGGTATAATGCAATCAATAAAAACCTCATGTATGCACTCTTTCGTTTTCCGGTCAGATGTGGTTGTAATTCAAACTCAGGTTCTAGTACAATCGAATCCATATATCTCGATTTTCGTTTCTCTATTTCATATTCTAAAATTTTTTGTCATTTATTTTATTTAAAAATTAATTCTACAATGAAAACAAGTTATTTTCTGACATTTGTTTTGATTATAATATAATACCAGCGCAAATGTCAGAAGTTGGATTAAGACTGCACAATGCTCGAATTTCTCGATCAATAATTTCCGGTTCGTTTTCATACACTAAGCATTCCATTACTTCCATATTATTATATATTACCATTAGCATTACCATAAAAAAAGCCGGTACAGATGGCATTTGGTAAGACTGAAATAATTTAAAACAAATAAATTACTTATTGACAAATAATTCAATAAATGAACAATCACGAGTGAAAACTATTATAATGTTAGATAATAAAATGACAAAACGACGTAGGATTGTTTTCAAATTGGATTAGATTGTTTGATGTATAGATGCAAAATTATGACCAAAAAAAAAAGTATCACAATATGTGTCACACACATTATATATAGCAAAAAAACAAATTCAAATAACCTTGAATTATTAATTTTTAATAAATTAAAATGAAATTTCAACGCGTAGACAAAAAACAATCATAGATTAAATTTCAATATGAGTTAAAATTTTTTCAAATTATCTTTCTCATAAATTGAAAGAATAACAAAATATTTTTAAATTAATTTCAATTATATCACATACCTCATGAAATTTTTATCTTATTACGTTATTAAATCATTTATTGATGTCATCTAGTTATTAAATTTAAAGTTAAAATATCTTTTCATATAATATGAAATTATACTAATTTAATTTAAATTATATCACGTATGTCATGAAATCATATTATTGTTGAATAATATGATTTCATAATTATAATATGATTTCATATTTATGCTCAAACAATTGATGAAATCATAAGATAGACTTTGAAATAAATTTTATCAAATAAAAGAAAATGAAAAATTTCATGCATATTTGATAAAAGTTGCATTTTTACTTTGCATATATATTGCAGTACAAAAGTTATTGCAAACAGAATGCAAAACACTTACTGCAAAAGCGATCAATTTAAGATAATAATTTGATTACAGCAAAATTCTTCGTTAAATTCTATTTATTCATTGCAACACTGAGGAAAAGTGTGTGAGAATGGAAGTTTAATTGAAGTGAAATTCATTTAGATTAGTCTCAGTCTTACTTTTTTGCCTATACCAAATGAAAGAGAATTGATTGATAGAGCAAATGTAAAATAAAAACAATAAATTATAAACTTTGAACTTCTAATTTTTTTTTTTTTTTTTAGAAATGAAATTAAAATCAAAGAATGATGAAATAATTGGAAATTTTTAATCACTATTTTCAGATAAATTAAGATAAAAAATTACATTAAAATGAAGAAAAAAATTTCAATTTTCAAATAGAAAGAAACTATGAAGTGGAAAAAATAAAACAAACGAGTAAGAAGATGAGGAACATTTTTCTTTCTTTAGTGAACTTGAGTACTTTTGTTTCTGTGAGATTCACTTGCTTTGTCTTTGGTAACACTATTTGAGCAAGTGAGTTTTTTGGGCGCTGTCAAAGTTGGATGGAAGAAAGGAAAAATTAAAATGCATTGGCTTGAAGAAATGGTATTGGAAGTTGTCGAAACAAAGTTTTTATCCAACTGGGAAGGTTTTATTTTGTTGTTCACTCTATGAATTTTATTTGCTTTTATGCATTTTATGCCTTAATTTTGAATTGAATGTATGTCTGCCTGATAATTCATTTAAAGCCAGCATTTTTAATTGGAATGCATAAAAAATTACCGGGACTAATTCTGATGACAAAGTCTTAATCAAATAAGGAGTAGAACTGGAAAGAACGAAAAATGATAATCATTCCAATCATTTATTCCAATCATTCATTCTATTCATTCATTTCATTCGTTCATTCATTACAAAAAATTGAACTATCATTTCGAAATTAATGTCTTAGAGCATGAACTAATGAATTTTTACAACTTTTAATTGTGAATTGATTAATTTCGAAAATTTTGAAAATCATATGCTCAAATTATCGGTATCATTTTTCATGAAATTTTAAGATATTTATATTACAAATTTATATCATAAAACTTATCAATTTCATATGTTCATTTACGCGCAGTTTTTTCTAAGCTATGAAACTTCAAATGATAAGTAAAATTGCATCTGATTTTCCATTGTATAATATATTTACTGCTTATTTAAGTTACTCATTTGTCCCAGCTTCTTTTTTCTTTGTTATAAGATCGCAGTTGATTTCATTACTGTGGATAATTTATTAAGTAGATAATGACAGACTTTAAGTGAAAGTAATAGATAATGATGGATAATTTTTAAGCGATAGATAATGATAGACTGATCGACAGTTTAAGCTGATAAGATCATTTCTTCAATGGCATAGACTCCGAAAGAAGCAAGTTTAGAATAAAGTATAAAGAAAGTAAATCAAGATTTATTTCGTGAGATTCTTATTCGCAAGTTTCGTGTCACTATGATTTCTGATTTAATTCTACGTATAGAAACCGTAGATCCTCATCAAATAAATAAAAACGAAACTAATCACATCCAACAATTTAATTTCTGAAACGTCAAAGTGAATTGGAGACTGAAATAGGATTAGCCTAATCATAAAAATTATTTTACTTCCAATCTGAAAATATTTTATGCCACTTTTACTTCCAAATCTTGTAAAAAATTCCGAAATGTATTTTACAACGAATTTTGTTTAAATTTGAAAATATTTTATTGCCTTTATATTTTACCTTCAGTTTCTAAACAGATATTTCACAACGACTTCATTCATTCACTCCTTGGAAATATTTTCGTGCTTTACTGAAAATTACTGAAAGCATTAATACATTTTTACTGAAAATATATTTTACTGGAAATATTCAGTTTGCAATTTGTTTCCTTTTTCTCATCCTTCCTCTCACCATTATTATAATAGATTGTTGCACCAAAAACTTTTTTTTCACTATTAAATTTCTAAAGTTAATATTTTCCGTTACACCAAAAACAGTTGCACCAAAAAAACTTCACTGTTAAATTTCTAAAGTTGAAATATTCCTTTCTCTTCTTCTCTCTCTCCCCCACATTTCCTTTTCCTTGCTGAATATTTTGGGAGAATAACTTTTAATTTTCATAGTTTGAGTAAAATGAAATGAATGGCAATAAATTTAAATTGCTCATTAATAGCTAATAAAACTTGAATTGCCCACTGACAGCTGGTAAAATTTGTAATAAACTTTCTAGAAATGAAGTTAAAATTGAGCAAAAAGCAATTAAATAATAAATGAAAATTTTCAGTTTAAAAAAAAATTCCATTGATTTATTATTTTCAAATGCGTAATTATATCGATTACATTTACAAAATATTTAAATGAAATGTCAGTGAAGTCAATGTATTGCTGTAAGAGTTATGGAGCAGATGGAAGTTGTTCTTTTCTGGACGAAAAGTGTAGGACTGATCATTTCTTCCTGTAAATAATTCCAGAATTTTCACACATAAGGGAAATAAAGGAAAAAAAATCGTGGTATGGCGATTTGAAATTACGAATAGAGCAAAATGACTGGGAAGAATTGTTATATTAACGAATAGCAAATGGTTAGCTGAAATTCCATAAAAGCATATCCTGGCTTTTTCCGCAGTCTTACTAACGTTTTATGAGATATCATAAAATGAATGGGGAATAATTTCAAGTACTTTGCAATTGAGAAAATTGCTTTTTAATGCAATAAAAATTTATTTCTAAATATGAAAAATAGCAGGATGTTATGCAGTGGAAAAACATTCTTCCTCTCATACATTAAGTAATAATTTACATTCAACTCTTCCAGTAGATTACTTTGTTGTGGAATGATTGATGATGTGAGAGAAATGTTTTCTATTCTATTCAAATTTTATTGATTATTCGGTAACCAAAGATGAAATGATCTATTTCTTTTTTTCAATTTTTTTACATTCCATTTAAAGCTATTATATAATTGATGATGAAAAGAAAAAGCGAAAATTATAAATTAAATTTGAAAATGAAAAACCTAAAAAATTAATTCAATATTTCCCTGTAAGAAACAAAATTAAAGAAAATCAACTAATTAATATTTTGTATTTCATGTTATTTTTATTAGTAAAATGATTCAAATATTATATTAAGAAATGAGCATTTTTTTGCCTATTTACTGATTTATTGTAATCGCTTAAAAAAATAAACAAAATGCAAATTTCAAACATAACACACATACCTGTACAGTGCTAAGAGCATTTTCAGCAGTATAATAAAAAATCAAAAAAAAAATCAGTAATAATTTACAATGTTAACATAATACTGCTCAATTTTCACATATAGGAAAAAGTGAAACTTTAAAAAAAAAAATTAAAGAATTAAAAATAATATTTAAAATCATGGAAAAAATCTTCTAATAAAAAAAAAAATATTGATTCTATCTGAGCTGTAATTTAATTTAGGTAAAATCTATTTGAAAGCAATCAATTGAAAAGTAGTAAAATATTTTCCTATATTTTCGAATTTTGACACTTTTTTACGCGATCCTCTCCTATCAATGATATGCGCACAAGTCACACGGATACATTACCAACCTATGTATCATAGAACACGGTACACTTGTACTCATGGATTTACACGTGTTAAGACGTATCTATAGTTCCACAACAGAAATGTGCATCTTAAATACATGTACATATTGCTGTATTATTGTTATTCGCGTACATTTTTAAATTAACGTTCAATACTTGGGTTCCTTTTGTTTCATAAACATGCAGGCGTATTTTGACGTACTTTCAAACTTGCCGTTAGATTTGCAAAAATATATTTCTTTTTTTTCTTATCACACATACTGATTTACCTTAGATTCATATACAAACATGATCATGCAGCACTAATTTGTATGAATACTACGAATAGACGTTTGTTTATGGTATTACATAAATGAACGAGTATTTCAAGCTTTGCATGCATACATCTAAATGACAAATATACTTGTTTCATGTACTGGAAATTAATTATAAATGAAAATTAACTTTCTGATATAATCTCCAAAGAATTTATCAAATATGAAGAGAACGATTTCTAGAGACCGAACCAGTTGAACAATCTTTGATAAGTTTGAAATAATATAAAGTGAATAATTTGTAAATATATTCTATAATCATGATTTCTTGTCATTTTTCGAGCAGAAATTCAAAAATTTGTAAATAAAGAAAATTTTTTTTTTCGAACCAAATCTATTTTAGATCTTGAAACTGCAATAAATGCTAATTATTTTGCTGCTTGTTCAATTATTTATTTATTTATTCTAATTATTCATCAATTGTACCTTAGTTGTTGCGTATTTTTAAAATCAATTTAGAATTGCTTACGAATTTATATAATTCTTCATCCAACTTAAAATTCATTTTTATTCAGCAAATTTAATTTAGTAATATTAACTCAGCAGAACTGACCATTTCATTTCCTTCACCTTTTCTATTTTGTTTTATGATCGATTAAATGAGCGAAATTATTGCAGAAAATTATTTCTAAACAAACATACGAAGAATTTAATTTCAAATGGATCATTCTAAAAGTTCGATTTCGACTAGATCATCGTAAAAATTTCATTCAATTAAACATCATCCTTTTGCAACATTACAAGCAAATCATTTCGAGATATTTCCTTAGCTATTATTTTTGAATCTAAAAAAGATAGTTAGTCAATTAAATAATTGGATAATTTTATTTGTTTGTAAATGAAATGTGTCTGCGCTTGGTTGAAGGATTTTTAAAAAAAAAAGAACGAAGAAAAAGTGCAAAATTGAAAAATTTCAGTTTTCTTTTGCATTATTTTTGGAAAGCCTAAAAATAATTTTAGTACAAAAAAAACGAATCATTTTTTTTTATGATTCTCGCCTTAATGTAAACTGGAAAAAAGAAAGTTTTCGGAACAATGATAACATCTTTAAAAATGAATTTTTCGCCCATTTTACAATCTTTTTTGTTCTTTAAAAAAAATGAAAATTTATATTTTACTATAAACTGAACAAGAATGTGAAGATTGATGAAACCGGTCGACAGACTTTTCAATACGAATCTAGAAAAGATCCCTTAAGTGTATAGTATCATCTGCAACAATTGACGAATACTACGTTAATTGTCATTTAACAATTATTAAATTGAATAAAAAAGAAATAATACTTTAATCTGCAAAAAAATAAGAAAAAATTTGTATTTAACGAGAAAAAGGAACGAAATGAAAATGAGAAGCTTCACCGTTTGTACAATAATAGTTAACGATAGCTTTCAAATATTTTTATTTCTGAAAATGATTTGAGTTATTTTTTAGATCAGATTATATGTTTTTCTTTGCTATGAATTGTGGTTTTACACATTCATTGATCAGTAAATGTAATAGATTTCAACAATAACAATGCTAATAAATGCGACAGTGCGGAAAAATGATCAAGGATTCACAAAACTATTGTTTTAAGCATTGATTGTGTTGCAAATATAAGGCGAATGTTAAACTTAGTATCTTCGTGATAACAACGATAAAACCAAAAGAAAAACAAGCAAAGTATGAATTTTATGTTATCGAGAAAATCTTGTTAAGTACATTTATTTACAATTAATCATACCAATCATGCTTAAATTCATTTCAACAATTAGCTCAATTTTTGAAATGATTGCTATTAAATGCCGAAATGCTAAATTAGATTGCAGTAAAATAAAACTTTAATTAATCAACTACAGTATCAAATAAAATTGGCCAAATATTCAAATAAATTGGCAAAATTATCAAGCAATATGACGAAATATTAGCAAATATTCATAAAGCAATTTGTAGCCAGAATCAATAAAATATTACCAAGTATAAAAGTACAAAACAGCATAATTATGTATTAAAACCTTTTTAATAACAAAAATTTCAAAATTTTCTCATTTTATGAAGTCTAAAATAACAAAAAGGGAAAATAATCATTAATTTTATTGAAATTGGAAAAAATTTAATTTAATTTCTTAAATAAAAAAACTGAAAAACTCATTTGCGTCATGCACGTTGTTAATTGCACTAATTCCCACTTTAATTGCAACAATTAAAAAATGTCAGAAATTCAGAAATGCAAAGTATAAGCGAATGAAGTGGGAAAATGAAAAAACGATCGGAAATAAGGATGAAATTCAATTAAATTAAATGCAAATGAGATGAAATTTAGGGGAGAGGAAGGAGATGAAAACATTTTTAGTCGATGATTTCCAAACAAAGTTAAATTTTCAAATGGTAATTTCTGAAATATAAAAAAAAACTTAAAACAGAATGAGAATTAAGTTATAAGAAATGCATAAATTTCATTTTTAAATAAGATATATTAATTCTATCTGAAATCAAAATACAAAAAGAAAAGTGTTTGCTTTGAAAGTATTGCGCAAAATAATACTTTTACTTCTATAATACTATAAAATAATATTTTTACTACTATAAAATAATACTATAATTAATTGAGAAAAAAATGAGAGCAACACGAGAAATTTAGAAATAATTGAAATGTGATCAGAAATTGATTTCAATAGTCGTTTATGAGATCTTTATTGAAATGTTTCAAACAAAAATTACTCAAATTTTTGTTTTTTTTTTTTAATTTAATTTGATGATTTTGTTAAAATGTTAAATTATTAATCAATCAAAGATGGCAAAAAATGTTTTGAACATAAATTTAGAATGAAAATTTTTATTTTATTATAAACTACATTGTCCATTGATATTTCCTCTACACTGCTGTCAATTATAAATTTCAACTTTTCAAAAAATTATGCGAACCTTGTATCAATTCAATCTGTTGAATTCAGTAATTATTATTCCTCTTTTCCACCCAGTTTTTCCCCATTTTCTTTTTTCTCTCTTATCATTCAAACATCTAAGACTTATTCCTGTTCTCATTTTTAAATCATACCCTGAGGCATTTTAAAACTTGTTTTCAGGCATGTTTATGGGTTTCTGATAAAAATTCAAGTAGCAAAAGATTTGATGATGATGATGGAAGAAAGGCAGATTTTCATTTGCTTGCAAATGAATCAGAAAATATAATCTTACTTTTCTCATTTAGTAGGCATTACTGTTTCATTGCTTACACATATTGGCACTATTAACGATTTGATAGAATGGGCCAAAATAAAATTTCGTTTTTTGGCTTTGATTTATTTATCAAATTTAGCCAAAATTAGTTAATCGTTTATAAGTAATTCGTTACAACAAGATTATTTATAATTGATTTAATTAAAAGATCGATAGATCAATGAACTATTGATTAATAAGTTTTGCTAGCAAGAATGAAAAGATAAGTTGGAAAAAATGGATTATCGCTTTGTGTCGAATTCGAACTAACAGATAACGATTTGCTTTCTGACTTATTTACGATGTGTGAATTTATGCCTTAATGAATTTTTCCCGAGTCATTTATTTTCTACTTTATGTCATTAAAGAAATAGATTGAAGAATAATAATTAATTTCTTAACTCTGCCAAACAAAGCATTTCTTTTTCTGCTCATTATGATACTACGATATAAAAATACGATAAACGAATTGAATGAATTTCTTTCATTTCTCTATCTTTTTTCTCTTTTTTCTTGTTCTCTCTTCTCTCTCTCTCTCTCTTTGCTTCATTTTGCAAACTTTCTTTTTTGTAAACAATTATATTACTTATGATTTTTAATTTAATTTAATTAATTAATGAAGTCGCAGTAAAGTATTCTAAAATTTGATTAACATTTTTTGAACTTTATTGCAATATAAATGTAAAATATTATTATTAAAATGGATGATTTTTTCTTTAATTAGAACTTTTTTAAATTAGAACATTTAAAAATTTTTTTGAGTGGAATTCTTTTGAATCTCATTTGAACAATTTCGAATAAAATTGTAATTTTGGACTGAAATTTTTTATGAAATGAAAAATTTGAAATGAAAATTTTTGTAAATTTAAAAAAGTCATTCTTATTTCTAATCATTTTTATCGTTACATTGATTTTACTATAAAATACTTCTTCTTTTTTTGTATCAAATTTGTTGTGACATTTTTCAAGACAAAAATGTGACACCAACATAAGCACGACAGTCTCTCTTAATAAATATAACCGTTGATGAAAAACTTGTTCACTAATTTTGTTTGATGAATTTTATTTAGGAGTGAGAATTCAAGTTAGTACCATCAAACTTTGAATTTCATTCTTACTTTCGGAAAATCTTCTTTTGTTTTCTTAATTAGCAGTTCAACACTTCACTTTCAAATGATCTGAAACAAAATCAAACTCTTTATGAGGACTCAAAATTTCATCTAATTTCGATCCTAACTTGTTCTTTAAAATACACATTTAAACGATTGTAATTTTTAAACGATTGAAACTTTTATGGCTTTTTTTTTGAACTAAATAATTTTGAAAATAATTTGAAGGGTATTCGTTTTCACTCATAAATTTATCAGCTCATTTAATCAATCTGTTCTGAAAAAAAGTGCAAACTTTCCTTCAAAGTAAAGATATTATACGTTGATAATGTCAAACATTAATGATCATTCCATTCGTAACGCTAAAATTCATTTCATTAAAATACTTTCATTTCATTTTATGATCATTAAAAGTTACTACTTCATTTTATTTTTATCTTTGCTTCGGATTTTATTTTTCGAAACAATTTTGCCTTTAATGAAATGAAATCAACTAATCTAATAAATCCGATGATTAAGTCATTAATCTCCAAAAATAAACACACCCATAGGCAGACAGGTAAACAGATAAAATTCTAAACTCGACTGATCTATATTATCCAAAGATAGCAGTGATAAAGTCAATAATAACGATGATAGTACAAAGTATTGCAATATAGCTATGATAAGGTGATTAAGTAATTTTTTATAGAAAAAACTGTGATAATTAACTTAATTTTGTCTAAAAAATTTTGAAAAAAGATTCTTTTTTATTTCTTTATGCAGTGCTATGTTAATAATAATAGTGACTGTGATAGGAATGACGACGATGATGATATGATAATAGTAATAACAATGATAGTAATAATGGTAATAATGATGATTTCGGAAGTTAATTGCTAAGCATGATTATAGATGGCTAGTTGGAACTTCTTTTATTTTAATATTACAGTATAAATTTAATTTTATTTTTAAGCAGAAAAAAGAGAAAGGGAAAAAAACGAAACTTTACATACAAACAAAGGAGAAAAAAGGGATAAAATCGAGGAAAATAAAGTAAAAACCAAGTAGAACCAAAGAGAATGAGGGATAATAACAGGAAAATATCCGATCCGGCATGAAATGAGTAGCAGTAATTTTTCTTTTCCGTTCTAAATGGTAATTTTTTTATTGCTTTCTTGTTGAAAAAAGAAGAGGAAGGGCAATATCAATCGAGCAATTAAACGAAATAATTCCGGAACGATTAATCGATTCAGCTTTTCAGGTTTTCATTCTTATTCTTATTCAATCCGATAAAACAAAGCATAAGTAGAAAAAGTTTCAATTTCTTGGGAAATGATTTATTATTCTGCTTGTTGTTTTTTTCCCTCATATCTTTCTCTTCAATTTCACTTCTACAATATACTTTTCCTATATTGTCCACTTGTTTTAAATTTTAATAATAACTTCAAAAATTCAAATTCTTTGCATTCATAAAAGTTCTGAAGATAAGTTCAATGAAAAAGTATTTTTTCAAAAAAAAAAAAACGAGTTTAATTTTTCTTTTTTCCTTTCTTTTTCAAAATATTATCAAATCTTTCTTTTCTTTTTAAATATACATGTTACGTGTCATATAGTAGTAAGTGCCATTGATCATGATTTTTAAATTTATTTCCATTCGACTTTAAACTTAATTATCATTTAATTATCAATGTAACACGGTAGCGATATCCATTTGTTCGTCTTTTAGTCGCTTCAGAACGTTCATTGTTCATCAATGAAATGTTTGCAACATTAATAACAATTTTCATTTCTTACAAATTACTTTTGCAGAAAAACTGAAGTTCTGTGAAAACAAGTTTTCTGCATGCATCTAAAATTTCATTGTAAAAACATTTCTTCCATTACTTGTTTTATCTCTCTTTCTCCTTCTCTCTCTCTTCTCCTACAATAACTCTACCATATCATCATTCCTCTTTTCGTTTTTGTCAATTTTTTGTTTGAGTGACAAAAAATAACAGAACAGGCCTGACAAATTTTTGATAATACGACACTGCTCTTTATAAATTTATATATACAGATATATAAATGTGAAATAAGTTTATGAAATGTAATATTGTTGAAATATATTTGGAGAATAAGAAAGATTCAATAATTTTATCAGAATCTTGGAATACCGGAATCCTGAAATCCTGGAATGATAATGATGATGTTTATCGTTGAAAAATATCATCAATAAATTCAAATTTCAAGATTTAAATTTTCATTTCAAAACCGGAAAAAAAGATATTATCTTGCCAGTCTATTTGTTCCATTTTATAAATAAATTACTTGAAGCAATTTATCATAATAAATAAATGGTAGCGAAAATACTAGTCATAGTTTAATCATTGCAAGATGGTAAAAATGATTAATAATAATAATAATAAATAATAATTATAATACTACTAAAATAACAACGATAACCAGTAATAACCGGTACGATCATTACTGGTTTTTATTCTTTATCATTTCACACACAAATGCCTGGCATACACACACACACATACATATAGTTGCACATATGTAGTGCTATTTAAAGATTATTCTGTATTATTCAATGGTTGTTATGAAAAGTTGAGAAAGAAAAGGAGAATTTAAAAAAAAAAAAACTCGTTTTTACTAATTAAAAATAGTAGCAAAGTAGATAGAGAGAGAGAAAGAGAGAGAAAACTTGAAACAAACGAGAGATTCGGGGAGAATTTTGAAGGTTATCCTTATCAGTATACCATTTACAAAAAAAAAACCGGATTTTTCATTGTTTTTCTCCTCTCTTCTAAATTCACTCTTTTCATTTATCCATCCTGTCCCTTTTTATATCTTTTCCCTCACCTCTCTTCTATCCTGATTATCAAAAAAAAAAAAAAAATTAGCAGAAAATTTGAAAAGGTTGAACTTTTATTTCATTTTATACTAATACTCAATCAATGATAACAATTGATTTCTTTTTAAGTGAAAAAAAAAAGATTGATTTAAGGTAATGAAATTTAAGAAAAAAGAAAATGTAGCAAAAATTAAAAATGAAAAAATTAAAAAGTTAAAAAAATTTGTAGCAAATTTTTAAAAGAGAAATGGCAAATAAAAAGAAGCCTAATTAATAAAATAATTCATTACAATTATTGTCACCTTCCTCCTCCTATTTCTTTCTCCTTTTTCTTATCCTTTACTCAACCACCTTCTTCTTACTCCATCTTTTAAAAATTAACTTTTCTTTTGCCACCTATTTCTTTTACTTCTCATAAAAATTTTAAACAAATTATTCATTATTGTTATCGGGTAATTTTTTAATTTTCAATGTTAAATTTTGGAACTCCAATGGAACATGTACATGGATGGTTTAAACTGCATGAAAAGATAATGAAGAAGTGGATGGGAGTGGGTATACAGGTGAGCAAAAGGTGGGAGTGGAAATTGTAGTTGTTGAGGTAGAAGAGAGGGGAAAAAAACCGGTTATTGTTAAATTATTTGTATTATTTCCCACTTTCACTTTTCCGACAAATACACCAGAAAAAGGCATTTCATCTCCCCCGCCATTTACCATATAAAGATGATATCCTGTTTGTCTTTTGCTTTCTGCTTATATTTCTTTTACTTTTCATAAAAGTAATGTAAATAAAGAAAAAAAACGAGAAATTTAAAAAAAAAAGAGATTTTTGTTAAATAGTATTAATTTTAAAATCATTTGTTATAATCTTTTTTTCCTCTCGCTGTTTCATTTTTTCTTTTTTCGCTCGTTATTATTCAAAACGTTTTCTTTTTTTTTCACTTTTTAATTCTTACATTTCTTGTTAAATAGTTTAAATTTTTTAAATCTTCAAATAATCCTATCATTGAAAACAATCTGTTTAATCTTGTCACAATGTCTCATGCAGTTATTTATTAATTAAATTTTCTTCTTCCAGAAATTCTTGAATAATTTTTTGAATTTTTGGAATTTTGGATTATTTTTATGTTTTATTTGTAATTATACAATTGTTCCTTAATTCATTTCGAAAATGAATTTGCAAGTTAACATGAAATTATTTTAAAATAAAAAATATATAAATTAAGCTATATAATTTCATTTTTGGATTTACATTTCTTGTCTAAATTTAAATAAAGTTTTAAATTTTCAAATAGTCCTATCATTGAACAGAGTCTGTTTGATCTTGTTACAATGTCCCATAGAAATATTAATTTATTCATGTTACCAATTTTAAATTGCTTAATTAAATATTTCTATACGGTTCGGCGATTGGCATTGTGGTGTTTGGTCAATAGCATATAGAATAATTAATCAAAAAAATTTTTTTAACTGAATAGATAAGTTATGATTATGTGATATAATATTGAATATTAATTTGGGAATTATTTAATTGGACAAAATAATCATTAAGTTAGAATAATTTGATTTATGCAGCGTTAAACATACGCCGAGAAATATAAATGAATTCAAGCGTATTATGAATTTCTTGCCAGCGGCTATATTTTACCCCAAAAACATGGCATCCTAAAGTAGATTCAAGTTTGGCCGACTTGCAAGACCGGTTAATGAAAATTATATTAAAAAGCTTGATTTGTTGAATAAATGATGATTGTGGAGACGATTAGTTGATTAGTGCAGTGAGACGACTTCTTTGTACAACCATATGACTAACTAATAACCGGATTTTTTCCTCAGATTAGTCCGATGGCAATTCCGTTTTTTTTCTTTCTTTTTTTTGTTTGAATTTCTTTTTACAATTGTGAAAATCATACGCCTCTTATTTTGGTATTGCTCGGCATTCTTCAATCTTTTGTTCATTTCAGATCCGCTTATTTTTTATTTCCCGAAGCAAAAAGCAAGCGATAAATTTTGCATTTGGCAAAAATTTACTCAACAGTGAGTCGAGTTGCTTAGAATAATCTCATTTATCATTGTAAATCATAATATTGGAGAGTTATAACTAGCTGTTAATATAATTATAATTACCGGCGATGTATTGATATAGTTATAAATATTAAAATAATATGAATATAGTTATTTATAAACGTCAACGTAGTATTAGTGTATTTATAACTATTAGTGTATTACAGATGGAATTACAAATATTCACATTGGTGCATTCGTACATATCGGCATAATTTTAATCAAGATTTATTGTAAGTATACAGTATGAGTATAGTTATATAAGTATAGCTAATATTGATGTAATTATAACTACCAGTATAATATAAAACATATTAATAAGTCTTGCAATGCTTCTTGCTATTTATAATTTATTCTATAATTCAACATTTGCTCTATTGGACTAAATTCCGAAATTTAGTACAATGATCACAATATCGTCATGAAATATGTTAAATTTTGCTATCTATTCTTATCCTAATTACTGTTGTGTACAACCGTACTGATTCGTACCATGCACATTTTCATTAATTAATTTGTATTAATTACGCATTCAATACGACAAAATAATTTCTGATAATCAGAATAATTCTTTCAAGTTTGAAAATTTTATTATAATTACTAAAAAAATTTCAAAACATTTTACTTAACAAACACTGTGGCATCAACAGTTTTTTTTTCACTTCATTTTCAACAGTATTTGGGGTGCAAGAAAGAGGAGGAAAAAAAACCTGCTAGAGAACTTTTCAATTTATTTGATTTTATTTTCAACCTAAAAACAGTATCGCAATGATAAACTACAGAACTGAACAGGTTCTCATCTGATACATTTGGCATATAATATGTAATTGTTTCTGATTTTTCTCCCTTTCCATCAACTCTTACCATCGTTAAGTTATGATTACTGTACTTGGCAAAAAATTATTTTTCTATTTTTCGATTGGTAAATTACTATCCAAAAAAAAAAAAATAATAAATTTCTGAACTTTTACTAGATCAATTCCTCCTTTTTAGTAATTAGAGTGATTTAATTCAATTCAGTTATTCTTAGCAAATAAAATTCAATTTAATTATTTTTGGTAATTGAAGTAATTAAATAACTAAATTGCTTTTGACAATTAAAAACGTTTTACATGTTTTTTAATAAATTTAACAAACAAAAATGTCTATCTACTGCTTACTTAATATTTTTAATAAAAATTTGAGCTATTTGAAAGAATAATGGTTAAGTGTGATAGCGCTGTCATATTTTGACAAAATCAGAGTTTTTATTTATGCATAAATCTTGTGACTTAATCATTGTAATAATTATAGCATTTAAAGTTAATTTCTGTTATTATTGTGAACAGTCAAAGATTGATTCTTTCAAATCAGAAATTGTTAAAAATAACTGACAAGCTATCTATTATGTTTGATTAAGCTATTATTTTTTCATTCATAAATCTACATATATAAATAAACTAAATTAATAAAAGTACACTCGTATTTATATTAAGGCCTGTTTGCATCGTGTTATTGTAGTTTTATGCTATATTAAGGCTTATGTTTTGAAAGAAACTAATAAAAATACACTTATGTTTGCATCAATTGCCCATTCTTAATTTCTTTTAAATGTTATTTTTTTGTCACTACAATGTTATAATACTAGGCTTGTTGTTGTTGTGTTATTGTAGTCTTAATAAGCAATACGTAATTTACTTTTATAAACTTTAGCATACACATTTAGAGCTTATTACTTTTCAGCTATTAGTAAATTACATAAAGATATTATTCAAGGTTTGCACATTGTTTTGTTGCTGTAGCCTTATGTGATACATTCATTCATAGCCTATTATTGCATCTTCTTTTTATTTTGTTATTTCTATTAAGTACCTTTTTATCATATCCAATTAAAAATATATAAATGAAAATTCATGCTAATTTTTTCTCTCATTAATTACTAATTATTAGTAATTATCACATACAGTGTTCCGAGAGAGAATAAGCTAACAAAAATTTTTCTTTACTCTTTCTTTTTGCTTATTTCTTTTACTTTTCCTCATTATTTCATTTCTCTCTCTCTTCTCTTTCTTCCCTTTTTCTACCATAGTTATTAATTTGCATTTATAAAAAAGCCTAAAAATGAAGCAAATAGAAAAAGGACGAATAATGAATGTTAGGCATATATATTTATGTCAATGCATATTTATGCTAATTTCATGCATATTAAATGAGACAAACATGAACAAACAGATGATAAGCTAACGAATTAATAATACATTTCTCGTTTCTCATAACCAATAATATTAGCCCATTTGTATTGTTGTTATTTAATGTAAAACTTTGGAAAAGGGATAGGGAAAAAGATATCAGAAATTGATAATCAATTTTCAGCGAAATGATGGAAAGAAATGATTCTAATAGAAATTCAAAAACAATTATTTATTTATCCATCATTTATACATTTTCTTTTTTTTTTTGCTTTTCTTTCTCTCTTTGATTTTTTTTTTTTTTTTTTACATTTGAATTCAAATTCCCTTCATTACTAATTCCGT
>JARVGP010001097.1:7738-22302 GCA_029876185.1 Mansonella ozzardi
TGAAATTTCGAACTTTTTCCAGAAATGAAATTTTGAACTTTTTACCAGAAATGAAATTTCGAACTTTTTCCAGAAATGAAATTTCGAACTTTTTTCAGAAATGAAATTTCGAACTTTTTCCAGAAATGAAATTTCGAATTCTTTCCAGAAATGAAATTTCGAACTTTTTCCAGAAACTTTTCTAATCCTAGAAAGTTTAGTTCCATTTTCTCACAATTCACTTAGCTTATATAGATTATTTATACATGCATCATTTTTTTAAATTTTTGATTCAGATTGCAGAATACTAAATTTTATAATTTGACTTGTTTTTTGGTATGTGCTAAATTAAAAAAAAAACTGCAGTTGACCATAACTAACTCTACAGTTGATCATAACTCTGTTATTGTTAAAAAAAAAAACTGCAGTTGACCATAACTGACTCTACAATTGATCATAACTCTGTTATTGTCCATAATTAACTCTGCAATTGTCCATAACTGACTCTGCAATTGACCACAACTAATTCTGCAATTGACCATAACTCTGCAATGGACCATAGCTCTGCAATTAACCATAATCGATAGAACTGCATATATGTAAAACCGATATTATTAATAGAAAGAATAAACGAATAAATTAGCGATCTTATCAGTTAGTGCGTAAAGCAAATAGCAAAAAGTCTGACCATACGAGAAATAAATAAATATCAGAAATGAAAAACTAAACTGAAAATGAAATAGTCTCAAAAAATTCTAATTGTATTGAGAATGAAAAAAAAAGGGAATAATATGAATTATATTATTTGAAATTTCTTTTTTCTTATAAAGCAGTTATCTCTTGCACTGATCATGCTACTACTACTATTTTTTTTCGAATATCAGAATAGTCTAAAAAAAATCCTAATTAAATTATTAAATTATCAATTTAAATTTTTATTTAAGAAATGTATATTTTTACACTTTGAATTTATCTTTGGGAATTTTCAAGTTTGTTTGATTTTTGAAATTGATTAATTAATATTTGACATATTGATATATATCTAGACGTTATACGATTGATATCTATCTGACGTACAATTATCTTTGTTTACTACTGTGAAATATCTTGAGAGATTTGAAAAAGAAAAACGATCGCGTTATTATTCTTACTCTGATCGTTTCTGTCGAGCAATTCCAAAAGTTATGACTTGATACTTATTACTGAAATCAGTCACTTTTAAAACTTATTACTGAGGTCAGTCAATATTATATCGCATGCTTACAATGAGAATTCATTACAGGCTCCAAGATTTTCTTAATTTCAAAATATAAAATTAAAAATATATTATTTGCAAAAAATTTCATTATTATTTGCCTAAATACACTTAACAGCTCACAATTTTAGATAATTATGAAGCGCAAACTGAGAGATAGCATTAATTATGAAGCTCAAACTGGGAGATAAAATGATCATTATACTGTAAGAAATAATAAAGATTATTTGATATCTGATATATTTCACATGTAAATCTACGTCGGTGAACTTTTATAACCATCGAGTTTGATACGGATAATTTGAAGCAAAAATAATTGAACTGACTGATGTTGATGATGCACATTTGTTTGTATATTTTTTTATTTTTAACAAAAATTCAATTAAATAAATACGAATAACAATCAGTATATATGTTATAAAAAATGTTTATCAATTTCCTAATTGACTTAAACAATCGAATGACTTTTTTTCCGAATGATTTTTTAAAATTTGTTCAAGTAATTCATAGAAGAAAATTTATAGTGCATTAAAAGTTTTAAATACGTTTTTTTCTTACGTAAACAATTAATTGTTAATTTAGAGAATATTTTTACTATTAGCTTTTTTAATTTTCAAATTCGTGATTTTCAAATCAAATGGAAATTTTTTTTTGAAAATTTTCAAATTAGTTTAACTTTTAGAATTTCAAATACTACATTTTCAACGTTATCATTATCATCATCATCACAATCGATATATCATCATTGCCATTATAAACTGAGTATCATCATTATCATTATCGCCATCATCACTGTCATCCTCATATCGTCCTCATTGTCGCTGTAATCTTCTGAGAATTAAGTGAATTCGATAATATCAAAAAATTCATTAAAATTTCAAAAAAAAAAAAAAAAAAAAAAAATGATTCATAGCTGAAATTCGCCCTGCTAGTTTCTGATATTTTGAATATTTCTGGTATTTTTGGTGCAACTGATGATGTCAGCGTATTTTTGGTATGATTGCTATTAGCTGTAATAGCTAAAGAAATATTTCTAAAATATTCATTAGCATTAGCTCATAGAGGATGTTTTGTGTAACAATTGTTTGCAGGGAAATGCAGTCAGGCGAGGGATGGACTGAGGAGAATGGAGAAAGTGGAAATGTTGTCTGATTTGATTGACATGAAGGAACATTGACCGATATCATCCGATCGATCAGAAAGTGAATTGATCCTCAAACATTTTGTGCTCGTTTATAAGCGATCATTTTGTTATAGGTTTATATTCTCAGATTGTTTACAATGCTGTTGTTTACAATCAATGATTTGTTTACGTTTTCAGATTGTTTACGATATGACTGTTTACAATTTATAATTTGTTTACACTTTATTTAATAGCATCGAATTATAACATTTATAGTCATTTTATAATTTGTATACTTTTTTATTTTATTACTTTCACATTGATCAGATCAGGTTTTTATTTTTCTCACTTTCAAAATTACAAATCCTGTTCTTTTTATTTTTTTAGGCAATTAATTAAAAGATTTTAGTGTGAATTGTATATACAATCACAGTTGAAATGTCATCGTATCATCGTTTCGTTTTATTTTTTCTTTTTTTTCTTTTTCATTCATCACTTAGTTTGCATCTTACGGGATCATCAAGAAATTTTAACCTGATAGCTCTTTGTCTTTTTTCTGGTGTGGAATTGATTGCATATGCTGGCCAATTGTTGGATAATTTTGCTAGGGCTTCATGCCATTATGGCAATTAAGAAGCCCGATTTAGACACTAAAAAAGATGAGGTAAGAGAGAGAAAAAACTTTATTCTCACTTATATCGCAGTATAAAAGCAATAACTTATGCTAAAAATGAATTAAAAGAAATAATTGCAAGTTTTAATCAATTTTTTCCTTTTAAGAGAAGATTTTTAGAAGCCCAAAATGATAACTATTTTCATCATTTGTAACAACTGCTTCCGCAACATTTGTATAGTAGAATAGTTTTTTTTTTGTCACCTGCAATTATTTGGTTTGAAAATTAAAAAATGATTTATAACTTAATTCAGATTAAATCACATAAATCAAATATAGACTTAGACATGAATGATAAAATTTTGAAATTGAAATTTTTAGCAAATTGAGTATTAAATAATTAATTTACTGAAAAAAAAACTTTTAGAATAGCTGAGCTGATAAAAATATTTTGAAATTTTTAAAAATTTTTATTTAAATTTCAAAAAAAAATTCCGATAAAATTAAAACGTTCGAAATTTTACTTATTTAACTTTGAGAGCAAATAAAAGAAATTAGCCATGAAAAATTGTTATAAAATTTTTTTTAGCAAATAATTAATCTAAAAAATTTCAAATTGTAATTCTTAAAAAATGATTATCCATTTCAGTCATTATGTATGTTTAATTGCAGGATTTATTATCATTAGCAATGATCGAATATAATAAAATATCCAGCGACAAGTTTTGGTGGATTCCAATGAAAGTTTTAGATGTTCGTGCCATTCATCATGCCGAAATGCATTTATCGATCAAAATTGCGATTGTTCATTCGAATTGCACGAAAACTGTAATGATCTTTTTTTTTAGGTCAATTCATTTTTTTATACTGAATTTAAAATGTCAATTTTTTATATTTAATTTGAAATGTTTTTAATTTTTTTCCTTTCCTTTCCCTTTCTGTTAACAATAATGATTGCATCAATAGCGAATTTTTCAGCCACATAACAATGATAACAATACAAATTGCAAAGCAATCAAAGAAATTGGATTAAAGGTAATTTTGTTTTTTGTTTTCTTTTTTTTGACAATAAAGAAAAATTAATTGAAAAATTCTTAATCAAAATTAAATAGAAGGAAGATTATATAATAAACATTAGAATGAATTAATATGTAATTAAAATAGTTTTAAAAAGAAAGAATTCTTTTACTTCAATTAAGATTTGCACATTTGAAATATTTCAACCAAATTGGAAAACGGCCGGAAAGATTAAACTTGTAACATGCACTGATCGTTTTTCACCGGAAAAACAAGAAATTGAAAAGAACAGGTAAGTTTGGCTCAATTTTATTATTTCTGTTGTTATTTTAATGGTTTATTTTTAAATGCGAATATCATTAATTAAATGTGTTTGATCAAAATGGCTAAATGATTGTTTCATTTCAGTTCCATAGCAGATTCAATGAATTTGAAATCATTAAAATCAACTGTTTTTTCGCAAAATTGGATGGAACGAAAAACGGAAATATTATGGAATAGTTTCTTGGATTTTGTCAGAAAGTGAGAAATCTCTCTTTCCTGTTTTCAAAAAAAAAAAAAAAAAAATGAAAAATTATTTAATGTTAACAATATAATCAAAACAAATACGATCGATGTGATCGTAGCAAATGCGATGTGACGACAATAAATGCGACAGATATAATGATAAACAAATGCGACCAATGTAGCGGTAGTAAATGCGACGAATATATCGGATTGGTTTTCAAATCCGATAATCAATCAATGATCTATTTTTTTTGCTGGAGCACTAAAATTTTTCGTTATATCCAAAGTTTTCTTTGTTTTTCAGATTCAAACGGGAATATTCGTCAGTAGCGGAACAATTGGATCGTTTTCGAATATATATGCAAAATATGCATTTCGTCGAGAAGTTGCAATATGAGGAAAAAGGGAGAGCAATTTATGGTGTGACACAATTCAGTGATATGACAGCTGAAGAATTCCAGAAAGTTAGAATTAGAATCCATTTGGATTTGGATTTTTTTTTAAATAAGTCTGATTATTTACAAAATTTTTGAGAATATTTGAAATTAAAAGATAGCAGCTTTCTTTTGATTATTTTTTTTTTAAAATTTTTTCCTTCAATAACAACAATCACTCCATTTAATCAACTATGATATATTTTTACTATTAATTGATTGATTGATTAATTAGTTAATTGAGCAATTGAAGTTTTTGTTAAAATTAAAGGCTATGGAAAATTAAAAGTTTCAATTCTTATTTATTAAAAAAAAGAAATGAAAACTTTCCAGACAATGCTACCAAGCATATGGTGGGATAGGGTGCAATCAACATCTAATGATTTGAAATTTGATTTAAATGATTTTAATCTTTCAATGAATGATTTGCCAAGAGAATTCGATTGGCGTACACAAGGAGTTGTTACAGAAGTAAAAAATCAAGGTTCATAAAATTTTTGCTGCATTTTGAAAATATCATTTATCGTAATAATTTGTTATTACGATAAATGATATTACAATAAATGTTATTACGATAATGATATTAACTTTTAAGGTTTCTGAAAATTTGACAATGATTTATTTGTTTTATTATTTTTAGGTCCCTGCGGTAGTTGTTGGGCTTTTTCGGTTACTGGTAATATTGAAGGAGCTTGGGCAATTAAAACAGGCAAATTGGTATCATTGTCCGAACAAGAATTAATTGATTGTGATACAATTGATCAGGGATGCAATGGTGGTATACCAATGAATGCCTTCCGGTCATTCTTAAAATTAATTTTGTTGTGAGATAAAACTGAAAATGCAAAAATATGCGTGCGAAGTAAAAAATTTGAGGAAAAATTTAAAAAAAAAAAAGTTTTGAAAAGAAATCAATTTTTTGACTTTTTAAAAAAAATTAAATATTTGATTTTTCTTGTTTAAAGATACCTTTTACTGAAAATAGCATAGGATATGGATTATAGTAGATTTTTTTTTTAGAGAAATAAAACGAATGGGTGGTTTGGAACCGGAAGATTTATATCCGTATGAAGCAAAAAATGGAACATGTCATTTAGTTCGATCCGAAATTGCTGTCACTATTGATGATGCTGCAGAAATTCCAAATAATGAGACAATAATGAAAGCATGGATTGCTCAACGTGGACCACTTTCTGTTGGTCAGTATTATTAGATATTGAAAAAAATGGTCATCGAAAAATGATTTACTGATTTTCAACCATTACTAATCAGCGAGCGGTAAAGTTAAGCGATGAAAGTAAAAATTTGGTGACTAATCCTGGGCTTTTTTCCAGTCAGTCCACAATAAAATTCCCAGTACATTAGAGCATTGTCATTGAAGTATTCATATACAAGTCATTATGATAAATATGAGTGAAAGTGATCTTAAATTTTGATCAAATTTGATATTTGAAATTTGAATTCACATTTTTACTTAATTTTTAGACTTTTTAATTTTTTTCTCTTCCAGGAGTTGATGCCGAATTATTAGGATATTATAAGCATGGAATTCTTCATCCATCCCGCTCACGTTGTCCACCATCAAAAATCAATCATGGTGTACTGATTGTTGGTTATGGTGTTGAAGATGATTTACCGTATTGGACGATCAAAAATAGCTGGGGTAAGCGATGGGGAGAAGATGGTTACTTTCGTTTGTTGCGCGGCAAAGATGTTTGTGGTATCAGCGATATGGTGTCAACTGCGATCATTTACTAATCCTTTAATTTGCTTATTAAAATAAGTAGAACCTACAACTTTCATGTGTTACAACGATTTTGCCTAAGACAGTCCATCCATATGATTTCATTAAATTAAATGAGCTACTATCCATCATTATTCGAAGTTTCCTTTGATAACTTTACCTCTACCAATTAATAACTATTTTGATATATTTGCATCATTTCGCATTATTTATCAAAATGCATGCGCATATCATTTGCACGCATAAATGTTGAAGCGTTTACGCACAACGCACAAGACTTGCAATCAGGTATTTTAGATTGCCACGAAGTATCTTATCCTGTAATTCATGGATGAATACGATACTTCGTAAATACATAAAGCATTTGACACAAAAAAAACGAATAATATATGGCAAGACGTTTCAACAATTATGCTTCTTTACTATTGCTTCTTAATTTTTACAGCTTTAAACGATGAATCCCAAAAATATAATAAATGCTTTTTAACCCAATTAAGAAAATCATAGTTCACTGTCAAAGAATTTTACAACAACGTTTTGCAAAAACAAATGCGAAAAGTTTGTCATTCTAAGCTTTGAAGCCAGAAATTGATTCTTTTTAAAATTTCATTTCATTCCTTTTTATCAACTCTTAATGGAGTTATTGAAGATGTAAGAAATCTCCACTAATCATTGTCTTTTTTGTGGGATGCGAATAGTTATTAATAATGTTCAAGTAATATGCATCTACTTAATGTGGACAAATAACCACCGGTAAGAAGGATGAAAATCACAGCATGGGTAAGCAATATAAAAACAAGCAGATTCGACATATTTAACAGTTAATATATTTTCGTTCTTCGCCACGCAAAAGTAGATTTTCCTGTTCCAGTTTTACTTGCTTTTCGTCCTTCATTGGTACTCGCTTGAATTCGTTATAGCCGCATTGCTAGAAATAATTTACTGTATTACGACTGATACTTGAACTCACTAAAATAGAAAAGAAATTAAAGATTTGTTTTCCTTTTCTTGACTTTGTTTTGTCAAAAGTAATTAATAGTGCTGGTAAAAATTTGGGTATAGCAGAAATTTATAAATTAAAATATAAACAAATTGTCATTCTTTCATCAGGTTAATTTAGCCTGATGAACTTGATCTTTACATTTATCTGCAACAAACTATCAAATTTCTTTTAGATCAAAAAAAAAAAGAAACTAACCGTGCAAGGAACTATAGGTAATCGTTCATATGAAACTGTGCGCGTATGACAATGCTTACAGCGAAAGAATCGCTTGGTAGCCTTGTACTGTTTTACAGTATGATGTAAATATTTACATAGATCACTCTGTTTGTGTGACGTATAATTGCACTGCAAAACGTGATTTATTAAACAAGCCCTGCATTGGTTTGTTTTTTTCGCTTTTAAGCAACTATATAAACAAGTTCTATCATCAACAAATATTACAAGTTTTTCTTTCAAAATCTGAACATAATCAAACAATTTGAGGCACTAGACTCTTTTTCCTTTTGTAAATCCAAATTTCATGAAAACTTTTCAAGATGCGACATACCATAGAACACGTAACTACATTGCAATTTTTAATTTCCATGATATCGGTAAGATAAGTTTCCAATCTCTCCTTCTGTTCCATGGCATTGAAGTAATGCTCTTCACGAACAGCATCCTCCTAGAAAAATTTCAAGCATTTCAGATAAAAATAATTTATACTAGGAGAAGCAGATTTCGAAAAATACCATTTATTATCATTATATTTTGAATGAATTTTAAACGCTATAAAACAAAACTTCTGATTTCAAATTGCGATGTGTTGAAAGTTGAATGGTATTTTTTTTCGAAATAATTCTAATTAATTCAAAATACAACGATTTTTCATAAGTCGTAATTCACTGTGGTGTTAGTATAAAAGTTGAAATGTTAGCAGAAACCTAGTTCGTTTGACATAATCATACTAAGATAGCAAAAATCATGTACTTACTCGACGAAGATCATCTTCATGACTACTTTTTTCCGCTAGAAGTGCTGAAATCTCATTGTTAGTATAAAGTTTCTTCGAGAATCTTTCAACTTTTTCCGAACTGCTGTTAGCATTCCCACTGATAAAGAATATCTCCTGGCCTTTATGTTCTTGAGAAACTGAAGAAATTTCCATGAAGTTCAATGGAATTGAAAGCGTTGCATCAGCTTTATAAATTGAACATAAAATTTTCTTTAATATTTTAATTCAGTTAAGTCCTAAAACTAAGCTTGTTTGCATAGTGATTATAGATTTAAATAAATTTCGGAGACCAAAGTGAATGGTGGTATAGATATATCGATGTCTAATAAGAAGCAATCTCCAACAGAAACGAAGGACTATTTTTTTATAAACTAAATGCATCGTATCTCACCGATATTAATAGCATAGCTCCTTGCCAAATTATCAAAAAATGATGAGATTTTAAAAAGAAAAATACATTATGACTTACATAAACGTGGCTTTTTAGATTTGCCGTTGATTGAGTTTGGATCAGCTTTCTTTAGACCACCTTTTTTCATTATTGTTGCAACAGCCCTTCGCTGCAAAAAATTACAATATACTTTAAGCCTAAGCAATAATGGATTGGACGTAACGGCCTAGTGGCTGATATCATGGCTTTCATTAGTTATCAGTTGCCATTATCACGGGGATGCAGGTTATATGAGTGTTTGAAAAAGCACTGCACGCAATTATTGTTCAAAATTCACTAACCTTAGCATTTTCTGCAGCATTTATTTTGTTGGTTTTTCTAGGGCTAGTCAACAAAACAGATCCAGAATTTAAGCCTTTCCCAAGAACTGGCAAATGTGTCAAATCTTTGTTTTCATCCTGAAAAAATGAGGCATAATGTATTGCTGTAGCTATACTCAAGAAACACTTAGTACTAAAGCAGTGACCAAGCACTTTTTTAAAATTAGCAATAAATCGAAATTAATCTTTTATTAAAACATTATCATCATTTGCCATACTTTCTATTGTTTGTTATCAAGTACTTCTGCCAAAAAGAAAGACTTAAATCTACTATTGATGGTAGAGAAATAAACTTTTAGCAAAATTCCAGAATCCCACTTTTCTGATTCCTAGTTGAGAAAAGAACAGTAAATGGCAGGGACGCTGCGCTTTCTAATTATTCCAGGATGTTCCCAGAGAAAATTATTTAGCCCAGAACTAAATCTGATTAAAGAAACTGAATCACCAGTTTATATCTCCAGTGTAGATATTCCAGTTAGTCCATTATTTATTGAAATCCAAAAAATTTATGAATCAGAAACCTGCTTTTGCAGAAAATCTTTCAGTGATTCATTACTGCTTTCCTTCGGCAATATTTTTGCATGCGGTTGCGATGCGCTTCTCATCCCACAAATTGCAGCCTATGAAGGAAATAGATAATTATAGAAGTTTTTTGTGGATACTAAATTAATATTCAGTCGCAAATATGCGATTCAACGGTGTAATCTCTTTGCTTTTATGCCATATCCGCTGAGCTCAGTACCTGTCATCCTCAATGCTTCAAGCACTAAATGACTAAGCAGATGAGCTTATCAGCCAAGAATGTAATCGAATAAATTAACAGTGAAAAGATGTTTAAGTCCTAAGCAATATGCAAGTGATGAAAAATGCACACTTCATCATGCATTTAAACAGTTCAACAAATGAGCTTACCTTCTTTGCAATTAAAGCGTTCAATGTCATCTTTTCACATTCTTTCAAATTTTTCGACCGCATTAAACAACTCGCAGCCTGCTGCGTCATTATATTTTTTCTATTATCATTTATCGACAAAGTATTTGTTGAAACTGTTAATGCCCTAAAAAAAATTCATTGCATGACATGTTAGTTCGTTTTATCTATAAAATGCTACAGATATTACAATCTCCTATCTCATTGTAAAAGTCAAGAATTTAAAATTATTTTTAGTTTCAAATCAATATCCGATATATAACGAACTGACTTTCTCGGAATTGTAATTAGACCATCCGAAAATGAGTTTAGTTTCTTCAATGGTAACTTTCGGCTAGGATTTGCTAATACAGACGCAAACGAGCCACGATTTGCTGTGAATTTCTGAGCTGCTCGTTGAACATGATAAATGCACCGGTCGCACTGCGACAAGTTCACCACATTTTGGCATGAACTACCGTCTTTTTTGACTGCCTATTAGAAAAGTAGTGCTTTTAGATTTGGTACTTTTTTGATTTATCAAACTTTAATCCAACATATACAATCTTCACCAACCTTCACAATCATAAGATAATTTATGCTCATTTTGCTGTCTCAATACCAGTAAGAAAAATTACTAGTACGTCTCTTAGCGATTTAATTTCCACTTTCTAATTTAAAGAACACATTTATCGTATGTTTGAAACAAACCTTGCAGTGACCAAAATCAGGACAAAATCCCATTTCCAAAACTTGTGCACATTTCGTTAATTTCAATGTTACTGGAATAGGAAAAATCGGAAGAAAGAAAAACAAAAAATTAAACTATAGTTCCGGTCAGATTAAAGGAAGAAATTTAAAAAACGAGATATTAGCTTCATTTAGAAATTTCATGTACATTATGAGATGAAGATGAAAAATGCGACTGCACTGAATATGCGGAAACCTTAATAACCGTCCCAAAACTGAGAAAATGACCGTTTTTTTCAAACAAGGAAATTTTTTTTCCTTTGGAAAAAAGGAATGGAAGAAGGAAACTTTTTACTTTGTTTATCATTGCCATCAGCAAACGGTGGTGCTACAAGCGCAATAACAGTACCAATTTGCAGTTTCCAAAACTTTTTAATACAATCGCCGAAAAGGAGAACTTTAACATTGGCATCAGATAAACCCTGAAAACATAAACATTGTATTTCTACTTTTACGAAATTGATTTTGTGTAGTCAATACACTACAAAAAAAGATTGTTTTTTTTTTAAGTAAAAAAAGTAGGAATTAACCATTATGTGCACTTATTTTACAATTCAGTTTTAAAAACAATAAAAAAGGAATTTTAAAAATAATATACTGTTAAATCGGAAGTGTTCCACAGCATATATTCATTTCCGTTTGCACTTTTACGACAACTTGTTTTTTCGATGATAATCGCCAAGGAAATCCATTTATTGTCTACCTGCTAAAAATTAAGCAATTTATTAAATTTTTTTAATTTAGAAAGTCTGAATTAATTTACACGTTTTTACAATCTTTAATGGCATCGACAACCACATTACCATCTGTGAGAAGTCATTCTGCTGTCTTTCGTTGTATTAGGAATAAACAGACTACAATAGTTGTCTAGATTAAAGTTCTTACAGAAAAGGATTTCAGTTGGCTCAACCGAATTTTCTTCAAACCGTCGCAATAGGATTCGAAGGCTACCGACGAAATTGTTGGATTTCTGCAAAAGCCGATTTACACCATGACTTATATTATTAAGGTTCGACTAAGATAAATTTGTGATAAAATCATTATTTAGCAGAACAGAGAAGTTATCTCCATACCTTTGCAATACGAGATATTAAAAGAAATTCTATTTTTCTTTTCCTAGAAATTCAATTTGAACTATAAGAAAATGCTGATTTGTCCCAAAAAAAGCAATTAGGTAAGGTTACAAAAAAAAAATCAGTCTTTAAAAACAATTAAATACCTTATACGAATACCAAAAAATGGATCATAAACTTTCAGTGCATCTTTTGATGATGATTCAACAGCTTTTGTAATTTCTTGAGCTTTCCCTTGTAGTGTACGACGATTTTCTTCAAAAGTTAGGCCCTGTTTCTTTATATATTCTAACTGAAACATGCCGTTATAAGCGGGTTTTTTTGGACCGGGAAAACATCCATTTTCAGAGTAATTCGAAAAAAATCGTTACTTCATAAGAGTTGGGAATATTAAACAAATAAATAGGATGATAAAAGGGAGAAGAATATGATTCACAAAAATATTGCATTACGATTTAGAAACTAACCTGATATGAAGAATCTAACTGATTCACTTTCACTTCTTTCAATTGTCGTTTGATGTTTCGACCAGCCTCGCTAAGTCGGTTTCTGAAACATTTAAAAAGGCAAAATGCAAGCAAGCCAAATGAAATATGGGAAGTGTTGCTTATTTCCAGTAATTTCGGAACCAAAATACATAATTTGGTGACTCACACGTGTTCGTTATTACTCCATTCATCTTCACTCGAGCTTGTACATTCCAATAAACTGCTTCTGTTAGCAGTCTTCTTCTTCTGGCTACTGCTATCGTCACTCTTTTTCGAATATCCAAAATCCATTGGAATGAGAGATCGAGTTGCTAGAATTAAATCACTGGGATTTCTTCATAAGCTACAACTGCATCAACCACCACTTGATTAATACATAATTTTGTAATAGTAACTTTGGTACATACTTTGATACTTTCCAATCTTTCCTTCGCAACAAGAAATTGAAAGAGAACAGACTGAGACAATAAAGTGTAACCCTATTAAAATTAAAAATTTTACTAGGCTAGTAAAATCTTAATATAATATAAGAATAAACGCATAATCCTATAGAAGATAACATATGTTTAAGTCTGTACAAATTCTCAAACTTTCCTTATATTTCATACTTACGTTTCCTATCGACATTAACTGCATTCGACATGATTAAGCCAGCCACTTTTTTTTCTTCCTGGTTTTTTCTTTTCTTCATTTCCTTACCATTTTCAACATTGATATTCGATATTTCTTCTGCTTAAAATTACAACGAAATTATCATATAGCATTAACTACGACATATTTAAGAAATTAATGTAAAAAATAACTTTAAAAAAAAGACGAAAAATATTTAATAGAAAATTTTAGCAAAATGGATGTATTATTGGATAGTAAAATAGATGTAACCGATTTTAGGAATGAATAAAATACACTTATAAAATGAATGACCTTTAAATTGTTCATCATCTTCATCGTCGAACAAATTTAGCAATTCACTAAGTGCTTCACTCATTGCTGTCGTTTTCTTTGCCTATTTACTTCACAGAAATTACCTATAAAGATGCTAAATTTTTAGTATGATATCTTGGTAGAAAAAGATAACCAATGATCATTCTATGTGATTTAAGCATATTAGACAAGAACGGATAACAAAGCCTGAAGGCTTAGCCATTTGGCTTGTTAATATGATAAAAAGAAGTTCTTTGAACGGAGAAGTGAAGCACTAATATTATGAATAGGAAAACAACTGTAGTTGAAAAGCAATGACCATATTGTCCAACACCATATCATATGGTAGACCCAAAAATTCAAATTGCTCTCTCGCGAGCGCGTCAATCTTTCGTTATGAGATCTATAATTATGAATTAACTTTTTTATTGAAATACAATAAGAGATCGCTATGTGTGGAATGAGGAGGTATGGTATGAGATGTAGACTACGACATGAGCTATAAGGCTTAGATAGGATATTTATCAGTACCGTAATTTTTTATTGACATATAGCAAAAGACCAGCATCTTTTTAGTATGGGTGGACTGTAGTTCTTTTAAATCTTTACTTTATATAAAATAGGTGATAGCGATTGTCTTAAACATCGAAATCTGATGTTTAAATGAATGGATGGATCGTAGTTACATATCGTTAATAATGAATGAATCATAGTCCGGTAAGCTGCGAAATACCATGTGTTGTATCTGAGTATTTCGTTGAAAGATATTGAAAAATACATCGCAACCCACTGATTGAAATACAGTAAAAGATCGCAGTGCGTCAAATAAGTTACGGTATGAGAAATAAACTTCGATATAAGTGATGAGACTTTGTCGTGGCATTAACTGCTACTGTACCTTTTTAACAATAAAAGATCTCAATGCGTGGAATTATGAAATATGGCGAGCTTTGGCCAAATAAAAAAGACAAACTTTCAGA
>JARVGP010001098.1:0-22190 GCA_029876185.1 Mansonella ozzardi
TATTATTATTATTATTATTATTATTATTATTATTATTATTATTATTATTATTTTAATATTATTATTTTTATTATTATTATTATTACTATTACTGTTATTATTTTTAATAATATTACTAAAGAATAAGTGTGTGATCAAACTGATGTTTAAACTGGAATTTTTGAACCTGATAAGATTTATTAGAATGTTTACCATAGAACCAGAAAGAAAGAACAAAGCAAATAGGAAGATAGAAACGAAGTAAAAATGTGGGACAGAGAAAAGAAGGAAAAGCATACATTAACAACTTCTAAATTGGAAATAATAATAGAAAAAAATAACATTAAAACTAAAATTTTTTTTTTTTTTTATTTTTCTAGCAATATATTTATAAGAATCCAATTATTTTCAAAAAGTCTTTAAAAGAAACAACCAAAGAAATAAAATATATATAAAAGGGACCAAGAAAAAGAAGTAAAAAAAAATAGAAAAAATTTAAAAAAGAGAAATACATAAATTCAAAGAAATAATAAATATATTAACTTTTCTTTCGTACTAGCCTACGATGAACTAAACTAATACCCTTGTATCGATTGTCATATATGAAGTAAAAAACACTTAAAGTCTATTGTCTAGTCTTAATTAAGTAGGTATTGACAGTTAATGAGTAGTTAATCGCCATTATGAAGTAGTTATCATTAACACTGTTATATATATTGAATTCTATAAATGGAAAGAAGCTACCATATGACAGGCCTGTACTTATGTTAAATATTCTCATTTTTTTCTCATTAGCCATCAATAATGATGATCATCAATGTATGTAGGGCGATGATGAACTCTAGGACATTGTAAATGAAAATGAATGCTAATGAGGCAAATTATTTTTCTTTCGAACCTTTTCGATTTGAGAAAATTTTAAATTTTTCCAAAAGAGAAGTTTTATAGCATCAATTTTTTTCATCAGTTTTGAATCAAAAAGATCTTTTTCATGTCTTATAAAGTTTATAGTGTGGTACACATCCTCTACTTGCTGTTGTTGAAGTTTCTAATATCACAAAATATCTTCCACAATAGCTTTATCTCTTGGAAATGATTGATTTGACAGGATAAAAAAAAAAAAAAAAACATTCAAGAATTAATGGTTAGAAATGACTTAAGCTAGAGTTACGGTTCATTTAAGCTTTGATAGTATGAAAACGACTGATAAAGCAGACAACTGAAAAGATAGCAGACAGCTGTTCTAACAGAAAAATTGAAATTATTTACGGTTAGTTAGCTAAAATATCCGATAAATTGCGTAATTTAGACAAAAGCTGCACCATAATCAATCACCAAATAAACTCGTTCTTAGCAGTTTATTTGGACTTGATGTTTCGTTCACCCGACTGAACAGAAGAGGCATTCTGACAAGCATGAAAGAAGAGAAGGCATATGTAATTCCAGCTTATGACTGAATGATCTGATAATGAACTTACTACAATGAATGAAAATTCACTGGTTTTTCTTCTAATAGAGATTTTCAAAGTTCTGCAAAGCAGAAATATTCACTTCACTCATACTTATTTGGGTATAAAACTCCAACAATGTGCAAAAGCGCCGAATGCTCAAAATTTTGGAAAAAAATTTGAATCTTTTAAAAAAATTTTGAAATTTTAAAATTTTTTAAAAATTAAAAAGGAAAAAATATTTCTTCAAGCTTTTACGAAAATTACTAAATGAACGAAATGAAATAAAAGGAAAAAAGAAAAAAAACAAAGAGCAATTGCATTAATAAAATCTCAGCGCATTTCTATTAATGATCACTAACTTAATAGAACGATAACAAAAATATTTGTGGTATTGATTTGATAGATCACTTCTGGCAATACGAATAATTATGAGATGTATGTTTGAATGTTAGAGTTACTGCAAAAAAAAAAAAAAAAATTCATAAAAAATAAGAAGAAAAAAATCACATTAATGATGTGATAGATAATTAAATTTGTTAATATATGACCGAAATCTTTAAAAAAAGACGTTGAAATTCATTAACATTTATTTCCAATATCTTCCATATTATCGAAATGATCATTTACTTCTAGTAAAAGTTTTACAAGACAAGTAGTGAAAGAGAAAGAAATGTTTTATTTTAAAGGATATTAATTAAAGTTCAAAAGTCAATTGTGAGTTAGATAACATACATATCCGAATGGTCCGAATTTGCTGTTACTTTTCATTTCATTGTTCGGAAAGGCAGATGAATTTGTAGAATGAAAGGGAAACAAATGATCGCAGGAAGGAAGAAAATTATTTCAGGAACGAAGGAAATGTGTGCGGAAAGGAAAGAGTGGAAACGTACAAAGAGTTCAAATGATTAGTTGAAAAAAAAAATTAGTTCTCAATTTTTGTTGAAAAAAATAAAAAGATTTAATGAAAACAGAACTGGCCATTGTTTGTTTATGACATAGCTGGAGAAAAAAATTTTCTTTTTTAATGGAAAGGAATTCAATGTCTTCAATTTCACATCAAAAGCAAGTCTTCATGATCTGGATTATCTTTTTATCAGAATCGTAATTAATGCAGTGTATCAGAAATTGTTATCATCAAACTAATTATGTAAAATTATTAATTTTCAAAATCCGTTATATTCATTCATTAGAGGAGAGAAATAATCATCATTTTAGCAATTCCAAACAAAACTGATTTGAGCTCACGAAATTCTCACGAAAAAAAAAGTCTGAAAAAAAAGAAGCATTTCTTTTTTAGATCATAATTTGATTCAAAGCTCTCCAAAAGATTTAATTAATAGTTAGTCAAATGAAGCCTGATCAATAATTTCGCATTTAGTATGTGAAAAAAAAATATTAAAAAGTAATAAAATAAATAGATAAGAAATGAAGATAATGGCTATTCTCTGAATTAGGAATGATTCAAGTCCAAAGAGATAATGCGATGTTTACTCGAAGTTAGTTATAAATTTGAGTACATAACATGCAGTCTTCTTTCTTACATTTATTTTTAAAAGAACTTTCAAGTTCACTCAATAATTTGCAATTAGTATTGCATAAATTAGAATATTTGTATTATTGAAAGAATGCAATTGAAGACAATCAACAAATAAAATTGATACAAGAACTTTCACCTTTATTATCGTTTTCACCGTTATTTCATCCATAATATATCATTTAGATTAAAGAAAAAAAAACTCTTCCCAACTTATAATAGAAAAATACCAATGTACAAATAATAACGATAACATTCGAAATCCGAAAATACAATAAACATAATCGTACTTGACATTGTCTACATATTTAAGATTGTAGATGAACTATAAGGAAGTTTACAAAGGTGCAGCGTTCTGATTTGAATTTCGGAACAATTCATTTTCATCCTCGCAATCGGTTATACAAATTGGGTGATGGCGCAACTTACTACCACTAATGCATATATCTCCCGATGACTTGTATACTTTTACAGAATCAAATCAAACGTGTGAGACTTTCGAATGACCTATTTTTAAGAAAATATTTTATCCACAATTGATAGGATAACGATTAATCTCGAGAATGACATATGACCCGAAAAAAAAATACTGCAGCATCTGGGAAGGAGGCAAGGTCCAGAGCATATAGAATTTCAATGAATTGACTTTTATCTGATGTTTTTGATAATATTTATAATCACGTAATATGACAAAATTTCTCAAATTTCAGTAAAAAGATTTTATGTAAGAATAAATGGATTGGAAATTAATTTAATGCTCGCTCATTTCCTGAAATCCAATTTAAATCCTTGCAGTTCAGTGATATCTTACATCCAAGTCATTGTATTACTGTATATCATAAAACTTAATTTCAGTAACAGAAAATTGTATTAAATTTCGCCTGTCGATCTTATTAAGATAAAATAGGATGGTCGACCTGCATTACCCGTCATTTGAATTATAATAGTTGAAACAAATTATAATAAATTGTTCAATTCGTAAGCACTTTTCAAAGGACGGAAAATCTATGTAAAGTAGTAAATACTTTGTGATATAATTTTTTTCAAATTCCTAGGATGTAAAAACATCATTTGTATCAGCTGATCTCTTGTTTGTGATGCGCGAAATAATTTATTAAACGTTTATTTGGTGTCAGTCTCCAATAAATTATTATCATAGGATGACACATTTTTATAAAACTGGAAATTAAAAACCTGCAAAACAATAACAACAAGAACCATTCGCAGTTTTTCATGTATTTATATTCTTTGTGATAAGAAAATAGAGAAAGATCTGCCATAAAAAACTACAATTTTTTAGAAAAAACGGATTAGTTTAATATAAGCTTTTAAATGTGTGATTCTTCATGAATTTAAAAAAAAATATTTTGTTCATTTTGTTAACTTTCGTTACTTATTTCACCTAACACTAACAATTTTCAAAATCACTCGTTCAGTAATAATTCGATAAAATCACAGTACGACTTCTTCACCTCATATTTTCGAGCGAATTCCTGAATTGCGCGACGACGTTTGGATGCTACGAACTGATAACTGGAATGATATTAGTGTATAAATGTAATCAACAACTTATTAGCTTGTTGATACATATAAGTAACAAGGATATTGCACCTAAGATCTTTTTTTGCCAAGTATTTTGTTCGCAATCAAATAGAAATATGATATTAGCTCAATATATGCTAAAAGAAAGCTGTTGTGATGATTGATCATGAAATTACTAATTGGGCATAAAAGAGCTTAAAACTAATATGGCTCATATGACACAATAAAAGACGAAATTTGGCAAACTTTTCAAGTTCAACGATTCTTCGTCGAGCAATACTAATGACTGTATGTATCAAGAGAGTTGGTAAGGCGCTGCTGGAAACTAAACAACCATCAACCAACGGTCCTGGCAAACCACATCTGAAGTAATAATTTAAAAAAAATTGATTGAAGTTATTAAATGAAGTTTTCGGCTCATGGAAAATCTAACACTTACTTCGTCCAATCACCAGTTATATTAATCTGGACAAGCTCGCTTTCCACTTCCGAAACAAAAATCATAATCAAATCAGGTCTCGCATTATTCTCACCGCTGCATAATGAATAATCCGCTGTCATACGAAACATTTCTTCTAAATAATTGAAGGCTTTATAATACCAGTAAGTAAAATTAAAATTCCATTATAGCTTGATGGAGTATAAAAAGCTAATAATAAGCAGCATATAAGTAGAAACCGTAAGGAAAATAGTGCATGTCTTCGATTCTTTCCAAGAAAATTACATATACACGTTGGTCAGAATTGCGCTTGACGAACGTAATTTTTTCCGAATCATCTTCTGAAACATGAAACGATTTTATACAAATTATTCACAATTGAATTTATGCAGCATATTATTCGAAAAAATTTACGTTCGTGGTCGGTTATTTAAATCATCCTATTTACGTTTTTCCGCACTGTTTTTTCTTTTTTTAAATTTTCAAATGATTCTAGATAAAGTCATTGCCCCAAATAACATAAGCTACCTTTTGTTTCACTACCAGTATCAACACCTGAGTAACTTTTTTTGCGTGGCGACAAAAGCGTTTCTGTCAGTAATTTATTTGATTGTCCATTACTATTATCACTGGTTTGTCCAACTGACTGTTCAATGTTGACTTGACTTAACGCCCAATTACCTGAGAAAAATCAACACGTGATTGTTTTTCATAGTTTGAAATTTTATGTAGGAATGAATACATATATGACTAGAAATAAATGAATAAATAAAGGAAGGTATACAGATGTTAACGCTATAATGCATTTTCAAAATATTTAAATAGAAAATTTTTGAAATTTTCAGAAATTTTCACAATGTTTTCTTGAATTCTTGAATATAAAGAATGCTAGGTCTTAAAAAATGTAAGTTACTCATTTCAAAAACAAACCAAAATCACGTCGCAATATCCTAGTAGCATGATCCGGATCACTGTGTTCATCAGAAATAACAGTGGAAACATTTGCATCAAGTCCGGCAAGTACATCGCAATCATTAGCACATGCATGTTGCTTGCGAACACGCTCTGTTGGTGTTGTGAATGCTATTTCAATGTGTGGATCGGTCCACCATAAACAGTGAGTGAAACCATCAATAATAAAATTACCCAAATTCTTCTCCACTTCTTTTGGTTCTAAATTCGGAAATTCAAAAAAAAAATCAATGCTTGTCCACTACTTTTGGCCCATTAGTAATTCATCAATACTGTTGATTTTTTTAGAAGCTTAACTTTTCTATATATAGGTCAAAGCACTTATTTAAATTAGTGCAAATCAAAATCCAGTTTGAGAGAATTGTAGCTGAAATCTATTTCATTTTCACGCTATCAGATTCTAAATATGACCTTCATAGAAGTCTCATAAAAGTCCTCAACTAAGCCAAAATTAATTTAGAAATGAATATTAACTGCATTCAGCGGAGTATGCAGTAGTCCAATCACCAGTCCAGTGCTGATGCGTATCCACTTCAACACCTTCTCCTAATTCTGCCAACAAACTACAGAATAAACTGTTTGTAGTTTGCAGATTCATCTGAAAACCATATCTTAATTGATTTGTACATTCTATATTCAGTGTTGAAGTTTCAAAGAGCATATAAATTAATTAGTGATAGCCTAAATCAAAGAGATCCTCCGATTGAAATGCCGCCATTAGCCATCACCGCTTGAAAAAATCGACTTGAAAAAGGCGTATAAATTTTAAATACCATTGGCTTAATACTACGCATAAATTAGCATTAAGACGTCTACAAATAAAATAACATAATGACATAAATAAATCGGATTCTCTGAAGACTTAATTTGCTAACCATTAATCTTCAAGCAGACAGATGCTCTTTCGACAAAGTAGAAATGATACGCATTTTGCGAAACGACTAATTAAATTACTATGCCAAAAAACCTACCGCATTAGCAAGGATATCTTTAGCATTACGTTGACCGTCACGAACATAAAATAAACGGACAGTTTGCAACAACTTGATCGGTAAACGGTCGACCATTTGATGTAGATCACGATAAAAGTCAAGACTGAAAGTCCGAATAGTATTTATAATTAACATCAGTTGCTGTCGTACCAGTCACCATTCACCAATAAAAATTTAAGTATTTGCAGGGCAAAAGTTAAGAATACTTCTCGACACATGTTCCAGAAATAAACATACCATAAAAAAAAAAAAATTTGATGCTCTTTTCAAATTTTTTATCTCTGAACAAAAACTTACTTTGAAGAATCCAGAGGCAATATATCACCTGATTTGTAACTTTCTTCTGAAATTAAGCCTAGATCATAAAGAAGTATTCGACTCGCATTACAGTTGTTTGGTGGCCTGCAAAAACTACATGTTTTTTAGAAGAGAGATATAGGTCCCTGTTCTGCTTGCGGCGGTGCATAACTCGGTAAAAAGTTTTAAAATCATTTATCATTTCAATCCGGCAAACTCATTGAAAAGTAAATGCATGGAAGGGAAAATATTTTTTTGGACTTGAACAGTGCGGAATTAACACTGTTTCGAACTAATTCCTAATGGCTAGTTACAGACAATAATATGAATAGTTCGCTAACTCTGCAGGCTGAGCAAATTTAGATAATTGCTTTGAAAGTGGTTCACGAAGCCAGACATTGCGATCATCCGAGGAACGCAGACAACTTTCACCTTGGGACATTCGTTTTCGAATATCAGTCAACTCCGCAATGATCTGATCAGTATCCGATATAGGTTGCAGCGATGGAATTATGGAATCTCTGAATTTAAAATGTGAAGGTTTTTTTTGAATCATTTTTGATACAACCAAGCACGTTTCTCCAATCTAAACTCATTTACCTTTTAAAAATCATTTTTAATTTAATTCGTTCCAATCCTAATTTTTTAAACTTACAATTTACAATGTAAATCTTCGATTTCGGGCGGTATGTGGAAAAATCTGCCAGCATTTTTGGAATTCACTGAATTTTCAACACCATTCTGGAGATGCGTACTTTCCTTATCATCAGTAACTGTATTTGTTCCAACTGCAACACATGGCTGCAGTTGTACTAACATTGAATGAGCTGCATGATAAGGAGTACGTAATACCAGAAATACCGATGGTAATCCTGTAATAATAATTCTACAAAAACTACCGAGAGCTCTTGGCTCTAATAAAAAATAGCAAAAATATTACGATACTAGTAATGCAAGAGAATTTCTGCCACTTACAACTACTATTGCTGAGCGAGGCATGTCTGTTTCTTGAATTATAATGGGTTACGAGTGAATGTTAAAATTGAACTTCATGTGCTATATTAATAAATTAGGTTTAAGCACCTTTAGAAATGGTGGATAATTTGGTTGCTTCATGAACTGAAAGCAAAGTTTGTTGTCGAATAAGAAAGTACTTGAATTTTGTGATATCAATCGCCTGATTGCCAAACTTATGCGACAACTTTTTTTCATCCATGATATCATCCTGACTGCCATGACCCTGCAAATACACTGATAATGATATCTACAAAAAGCCGATTGCTTAGCTAACCATATAAGAGTTAAATCGAAAATATGTTTCATACAGAAGTCCAAAACACAATTTCTTGTATTTTCTCAGCATTTGTAACATAAATTATGATTTTTGAGCATTTGTGAAATCTTATTCTCTCTCGTGTTCTCTCGGAATTTCGTAAAAAACAATATGAGAAATATAAATCTAGTTAATGCATGATATAATGGTCACCGAAGCTGAGAATATCATATACAACAAGTTTTCAGCAGCATCATCGACTCGCTTACTTGCAGCTTTCCGTTCCACTATTGGCTAAAAAATAAGTAAAGCATTGTTAAAACTGGGCATATATTATATATATATATATATATATATAATAAAACATAACATTCTTTACGAAATTAAATCAACAAATAAAATTCCCTGTATTTTTCCGCTTATAAGCCATAAATTTTGATTTCTGATCAATCGTTTTTCAGAGCTAAAGAAACTTGAATAAATTCAAGTTTTCAATATTTTAATTCTTCTTGTAATTTGTCACAGAACTTGCTTCATTAGATGACCAGTTTTAATTATATTCTCTCATAATTATCTTTTTTATTCATCGGAAAAACGACTAGCTTCATAGGAGCTAATGCAAAAAAAGAAATTACAGCTGGAAACTTACAAGATTTTTCCCACCCGTTAAGCCAAGTTCGATGGTTTCAGCAACGGTTTTCAAACAAGATTCTGTCTCCAACAACAGTGGTGCTGCACATAACCAAGTAGATAATGAGAAATATGCTGCCACAACCTTTAAGAAACAAATTTCATGCATAATAATTTCTTCATCCAAACATCTCAATAACAGATATTACGACTGCGATATCTCATATAATACATCACTCGAAAAGGAAGAATACACTTACCGAAGAATGTAAATCTTTAGAATGTAAAGGCGGAGGTTTCATTAGTTGCGTGTCAATAAATCGACAGAGCGAACCAACTACCAGAAAACCTATTGATAAATCACCTAAAATTGATAGATAATCAATAATCCGTTAACTTGTGAACTATTTTTGAAGCATATTTTCCTTAAAAATATTCAAAAAATTCTATTCTTAAATCTTAACTAATAAAAATGTGGCATCTTATGACTAAAAAATTCACAGGAACTATAATATGAGATTTGCGAGGATACGAGGAACGAACTTTCACGAAACAATACTGACTGATGCATAGCGGAAAGGGCATTCAGAAAATCCAATGCTGCTAGACATACTGGTAATTCGGATGACCAATGAGTTTTGCATAAATTATCGCATACTGCACTCACTATTGAATGCACTATTGATGAGCAACATTCTAAAATTACATACGTCTGTCTGTTAATAGATGAAATTATAAGCCAATCTTTTTAATAAGAATTTCTAAAGAATGGAAAGTTTTAGCACCACCAAATTAATCGCCAGATTTTTTTCCAAATTAACAAAAATATATACAAATGCATTTATTTCCAAGTACTGCTATATCGAAATACCTACTTCACTTGTATGTTTACAATCTAGCAATCAAAGTGATTAAATATGTCGAAAATAACTTACCCTCATCCGAGTATGATACATTTCGCGGTCCATTCTTTTCGAAATTTTTTTCCTCTTTCATATGCAAATCATATAAACAACTTTCCTCACATAATATTGTACACATAGCTAAAAACCATACCTCAATATTTCCTCTCTCTTAAAGTGAATGTTTCAAAAATCATTTTTTAAATGCTTTCTTTTAATTATGTTGTGCTAATGGATCACAATCCAATCAAATATCCAATTCACTGATCACATCGATTATAATTCCTTCAGAAACCTAATGATAAAAACATTGGTTCGGTCAACTGTTTTATACCTGCCTCACTTAAAATTTTCACAGCAAACAAGCATCACATTATTAATGAAAAGAATTGAAAATTTAGTTTCGCAAGAAAAAATGTCTAAACCAAAAAGAAAATAAAAAATATCATCTTATAATTAAAATAAACAGTACTCAAAGTCAGGAAGAGATTCATGGGATCAACTTCATCACGAAGCGCAGTGATAAGGATACGATGCATCCGAGGCCGAATTTCGATGTATGTGAATGAGTTTGCTTCCATATTAGAATGCGAACTTGATAGATCTGAAATGAAAACAGACTCGCCGTTATAATTAATACAGTGATAATAATGTTAATAATATAATAATAACAACTGCCGACGAATAGTAGGTAGTAATAATAATCACAACAATCATAAAAAATAAAAATAGTCACAGCCGAAAGATTAATTAATAATAAAATAGCAAAGAGAATAATAATTGATAATAATAATCCATCTAAAATATTTCAGTGCAAATTACTATTAAATGATGGATTTATAGAAAAATGGAACTCAAAAACTAGTCAACCAAGCTTTTGGTCATGCTTTAAAATACCCATTATAGTCAATCAAATAATTATTTTAAATTTCAGAATAAACTGCTATTTTTTACAGAAAGATTCAAACAAATTTAAAGCAATTTAATATTAAAAAAAAGAAATTGAAACAAAAACGTTGAAATTTAAGAATTTTTAACTTTACTTCTATTAAGTCATTTGCCTTCAAACTTACTACTAATGAGCATATTTCCAAATGTTGTAGGCCAGCTGATGATAGATGACAAGGCATTCAAACAAGCACGACGCATTTGAACTTCACTTATAGAAGGATGAAGCCTAAAACTACTAATGTTTTGTTTTTCGCACAAGTGAGTGATTAAAATCTATAAGTTCTTTATTTGAATGTTTAGATAATGATTTCAGATATTTGCACTACTGATGATGTTTTTGAAATAAATAAGAAAATATAAATTGAATTGCTTTTTTCATACTATAATCATAACTGCTCATGAAACTGCTTTTCTCAAGAAGCCGAAATTTATTCGTAATAAAAAAAAATTGCATGACTTCGGTCATTAAAAATTTTAAGGATAACCTCAACTTCAAAGACTCCGTGTAAATGATTTCGAGGGCTTGAACGAACTGTGGGAGAAGTATTTCAACACTTTTTAAACCCAGACGAAAAATACCACCGCCAAAATAAATAAGAGCACAAAGCATTAATCGATCTTTCTGAAAAGTAAGAATGGCAAATACAATTGTTATTAAAATTTCCTGAAAATTAAAAAAAAAAAGTTTATGGTACAAACAAATTCGCAGTTGAACATTGAACAACTTTACAAGCCAGGAAAACATTTTACGCATCAAAACATTTCTATTTTATTCAAAGAAATACTTGTGACAATTCAGAGTAACCAACTTCAACAGTTACAATCCTACCGACATTTTTACGTTTGCTTATATATTATAGGCTAACAAATTGAAGTTGCTAAGATAATACCTCCAGCAATGCCTCGTAAACAACTTTGTAGAACTGCGCCAGCTGAGAATCCGTTATGGTTTCTTTACTTTTCTTGGAACACATAATGCGACAAAGGGCTCCTATAGCAACAGCTCGGCCTGCTGAAACGCCATCTACTTCGGGCCATTCAATTGAGCATGATAAGCCGGAATTAGCATCCCCAGACGATGATACTGAATAGGCTGAAATAACAAGTACTACATCTTCACAAAATAGCTATTGTATATGTCCATTATTCAGTGAAACTATAAACTACAGCGTACAACCAAGATGTCAAAAGATATTCCTTTACTCTCATAGAATTTTCAAATAATTAGAGCAAAAAATACTACGGTTTGTGACAGAAGATATGACTTTTTGAAAGGAAAAAGAATTTCAGAATCTTTCTTTTATTTAACACAACAAAAAGATCTCCCGACTCTATCCTATCAAATTTTAAAACCGAGTACCAAACGATCGTCGAGAAACTGCCGACTCACTCAGTGATGTAACGACACCAGACGTACCTCCACCACTAATTTCAGTACCACTTGTATTTGCCATTCTTTCAACCAAATATGGCGTCTCTTCCGTACCTGCAGAACTCATCGAGCGTTGATTGATTGCATCTGCAATGGTTGAAAAATATTCGGAAAGTTAAAAAAAAAAAAAACAAAAGAAATATAACTATGTTAGCATCTTGATCATTCTCATGTCTAAAACAATAATCCTTTTTTGACCAAGATTTCATTAATGATGCAGAAATATTTATAAATCTATATTTATAGATTTTAGAAAGAGATCTAGAAATTACAGAAAATGATCAAATTCATTCAATGAAATTAATGATTGTCATTGTAATTGAAAGATAAATACCGAAGTTAGAACTAGCGAGAATATTTGAAAACATCAAAATTTACAAAAATAGAAAATGAATAAAGACAACAAGTTTTTGACAAGTAGTCACAGATACACCATGAACAAGTTACAAAAATGCATATACAGCTATATATATTATTGCAGTAATCCTTCACATCTCTCATAAATCCAATGTTTATGCCAAATTTTTGTCGATCATCGGATTTATAACAGACAAATTTACCTATACATACTCATGACATAATTCCGAGTATCATACTCTTGTGGAAATCAAACAATAAGAAATCTCCAAATAATTAAAAATTTAAAGTAAACATTTAAAATTATTTACTGTTTCCAAATGAGAACAAAGCGATGTGTACCTTCATAACGGATATGTAAATCTTGAAAGTTCAACTTTTACCCAATTAGGAATGGCTAGAAACTTTCCCATTAGTGGAACAAACGATATTAATTGGTGTCGAATTAACATAATTTAAAAGCTAATAGACTATTTAATAAAACAAAAATTAGCAATTCAATCATTTTCACTTATGTCTAAAATATAATAAACATTTTTTGTTATTTACAATATGCAATATTAGATATATACAATACAGTTAAAATTTTTGAAAAGCAAGAGGGATTCGAAAATTACAAAAAGTGATCAAATTTACTCAAATTAGCACTCGAAAATTATAAAAGTAAAAAGTGAATAAAGACAATAAATGTTTGAAATCAGCCACAAATCCTATCACAATGTTTTTAAGACAAGATAAAGAATGAAACCTAAATTCCAGTAATTTTCGTCCTAGAAATTTTGAATCACGAAATTTTCTAGCAGAAATTATGATTATGCCATTCACCCGTGTAATTTTCTCTCTTTAAAAAAAAGCAAAACGATGAACTGATGTCAGGACAATCTTTTAGAAACTAAAAATAATTTGATGATGATTTCTTGGCACAACTATTTTCGTAAAAATTTTTGGTATTCTTTAAACTTGAAGTTTGACAAAACAGCGAGCCACTATTTCTTAAAATTTAAACAGCAATAATGAAGCAGCCAATAAATTAGTAAATTTTGAGAAAGGAGTAAAAGCTTCTTTCGTTTATCTTTTACTCAACCAGGAAATCTCAAAATCAAACCACACTGTCGAATCAATCTCTAGCATATGAAATTCTTTTTCTGATTAGTGTAGATATAATTAACATTACTAATAAAAATGAAACAAAAATAATTAAAACACTCTATCTTACAACCTAACAAAACATTCTATCAATTAAATCTTAATAAAGCAAAAGAAACTTTTACTCGTGAAATGAATTAGATCTATTATTGAGTTGAAAATATGGCAACATATATCTGATCTAAATTGCTGAAAATAATCTAAAATAACATAGAACATAGCTTTTAAATATGAATTTACCAAATCCTCTTTGTCCAATAAATCTGCATCAAATCAACAAAACATAACAAGATCTGCTGCTACTGTTAGTTCACCTGCTACTGATTCGGGAGGAGGACTCAACTCCATGCTTTTATATCCAAAGCATCAAATCATTATCAACATCAATTATGAGAATGAAGGATGTAATATCATAATATCCTCTGAGAATCAATTAATCTCTCTTGGATTTCATTCAGTCTATTTAACAAAGCAAAAAAAAGGCAACATATTTACTAAACTTTCGTACCTTGTTTACCTCTATCTTCTTAAAGTTTCATCGACCAAATTAAATATGCAATAGCAAGAAAAAAACAAATTCTATTCAATGATTCTAAAGGAAACAGTGAATATCTCATGAATAATACTACTTTAGGATATTCCTGTCGTTATCAAGATATAACATAAAGATACTTTAGTCCTATTTCCTAAATTCCTTTAGATTCCATCTTAACAATCATTATGAGATCTGACAAATAATTATTAGAAAAGAAATTATGAATTAATTGTTCTTTTCGAAACAATACTTCCACATTCATGATTTTCCTCCTAATACCAAATCTTAATACCAAGAACGAATAAAGTAATAAAAAATTTATGCTTGAAATATCTCCTTTTAATTACTCGATGAAAGGTAAAGAATAAAAAAAAAATGTTTGTAAACCAAAGGTTAAAAACTAAATACAAAAAAGTTAAAAAGTCAAATTTATATTATTAATTAGAATTTTAGTGTCACGATAACAGGAAACACTTCCATTACATGCCGTTGCTATAGGAGATCATACTGCGAACACTCAGTCAAAGAATTTTAGTTACTTCCATAGTTTCACTTATTCCATAATTTTACTTATTTCAAGAAATTGTTATTTTTAAATTGAAATACTTTTCAGTATTTAATTTTTATAGCAGTATAAAAATATTTTTGTTTTTTTTTCTGCAGTTTAATATTGGAAATTAACATAATCCAGGACGTTTTCGTCCAAGAAACTGTTATTTTTAAGTTAAAATACTTTTTAAACTGAAATAAGTAATTCCTCTTCGCTTCATAGTTTATAGATTGACAGGTGAATGTATGCTAGCAAAAATAAAAAATGATTGTGAAGTGCACAAAATAAAGATAGAAAAGAAATATGGAACAATAACAGAACATAAACAAAAAATAAAACTGCTCGACTCTCATGATTTAACTAGCTATTCCATAATAATTTCACCTACATCGATTTTCCTCCATCTGGCAAGAAATGTTGCTTGCATAAAAATAATTCAGGTTTACCATCGATTAATGAAAAACAAGAATATCGAAAATGAAGCGAATTACAAAGATTTATTGAGAAATAACTTGCGACTAGATGCTAAAAAAGAAGCAAGATACTGTAATTTCCTAATAAATATACTCTCTCTTCTTCAATCATCAGTTGGGGATATGAAATCAGAAATCGTAATTTTTTAAACCACCGTTAAATTTATGAAAAAATGTCAAAAATAACATATACAGTATATATGTGCTAAAAACTTGAATTTTCTCTGTCTGCTGCTTTTCAAATAATATAGTTGATCGTTAAAATAAACAAAAAATCGAAATTTAAATAAGCGAAAAATTGATGAAAAACGTCATTCTCGTAATCATACCCTTATATTGTTACGGCAAGACATATCAAAAAGAGCAAAAGTAAATGAGAAGCAAGAAACTAATATTCCCAATATCAAAATGATACAAGAGAAGTTGCTGGAGCTATTAAATATTTTTTAAAGACAGCTTTTATTTTTCTCTAAGCTTTTGTAAAAGCTTATGAACATAGCTTCATGAAAAGCAGCAATCACCAGAAAAGGGAAGTAAAGCAGATAGAAAAGTAAGGAAGATGCGAGCCCATACACACGTCAAAAACAGGTACATAGATTCAAAAGTAAAAGAAGTCAGAAAAAACGAATCAAAAGCATTCCAAAAGTAAAAGAAGTCAGAAAAAACGAATTAAAAGCATTTTAAAATGTACAGCGCACATAAGCAATGGTATACATAGCCTGAGCAAACAAAAGCATCACAACAGAAGGTGCGGTACAGTATCTGCAAGTGAACATTGTATTTTGATCACATGGTAATAAGCATTAGCACTGCATGAGGATTATATGGTGAAAAAGCTGACTGCTCGAAATTGTCAGTCAATGAGCTAATAACCAAGGAATCTTGATGGTATTTTATTATATCTTTTTAAATACTTTCTTTTCTCATAATAATGATAACAACAGACTATGTCACTTTGAAAAAGATGCCCTGGATCAAAAATATTTTTTAAGGTCTATTATCATTAGAATGTTGCCAGCATCACTGCAAACTAGAGGGTAAAATAATCAAACAGATGACAAATCAAACTCCTTTTTTAAAGAAACTCTGACGAAATTTAAAAAAATAATGGAAGCAATACGTAATGAAAAACTAAAATTTTAGGATCGATTTGAAATAAAATCAAACCTACCACCTGCTGGAGATCGAAGAGGTCTCACGAGCGAAGACTGCACAAGCCAATCCATGAACATATTCAACATTCGTGTCATCTTTGGTTGACGTTCACCATAGTATGGCTTGTAAACCCTGTTACCTAAACTGGTAGAAGCTAACAATTGTCATATTACCAAACCTCCTCAAATTTAATAAAGCGAGTATATCTTCTAAGAATCAGCATTTTTTATTTCTTTTAAAAAGAAGTTCCATCAATTATAGAATGGGTAGAGAAAAATTTTGCTGTAAGTGTTGCAAAACAAATTAAAAGAATTTTAAAATATAATAAACTGAAATTACTTTCCAAATAATGCCAAATAAACTGAGCTGAATTAGGTTTCGGAACTTCAAAAGACATCTCCTCAGCAAAACTCGCAGCAGATGAAGGAACGGGTATACTCGCAGCTAATGAGCGTTCTAAAAGAAATTGAAGTCATAAATTGTCATCACTATAATGCAACTTTACAATTAAAATAACATTGTCTTTTGAAGGAAAAGTTTAACTGATAAGAAAAATTGCGAACAGAATTTCGGCAAGTTAACATATCACTTTATTATTTCATTTTGCAATGGTATCTTCATGCACGTGTCTGAATCTAAGTCAAGAATTTCCTTGCCTCATTTTGAAGTCAGTTAGTCACTTTATGATCTATTGGAACAATACGATTCTCTAACTAATTCAAAACAATTGTTCAAGTTATAATATTTTCCAATAGCTAAAGAAAATTTCAAATTACACGGAAATTGACCCACCAGAAGTAGCCCGACTTTTTGGAACACCAGGAATGGTAAGAGTATTTTTGAAACCACTACCATTTCCTCCGCTCATTACCGTAGCTGAATGAGCTGCTGTCAATGTTGCTTTACCTCCAGAACCTGCGGAGTTACTCGAACATCGTGGAAGTGTCTAAAACTTGCTGACATCGCCAAGAATAAAGATTCAAATACATGCCAAAATAAAGCAAAATGAATTTATGTATAAGCTTAATTTACAGCGGATTTAGAGACATAAAACTTGAAAGTAAAGTACTCTAATAGAAAAAAAAGAGAATAAAGGACAAAACTGAATGCCAATTATTTTACTTAATTACCTGTTGATGTTTTAACCAATCTTCATATAGAGACCGATTCAAATCAGACCAAAGTCGCATCAATTCATCGGATTCGCGAAAATCTATAGCTACACGACTATCTCCTGGGAAAAAAAATGTTTGCTGTATAATAGCGCAATTATACTCGCACCAAAATTTCGAAAAACTTTAAATCCGTCATAAAAAGAACTTCAAGAATAGTTCCGCCAATTCTCGAGTGAAACAGCAAGTGAGTTATCTCAATTTTGTCATTACCACTTTTGAATTTTAATTACAAATTCGTGTTCATTTCAGACAATAATAAATCATATTTTAAAATTGATTGATTAGCAAACCATAAAATATATCGACCAACTTCATTACAGTAGCAGATGTCATGAAAAAACACCGTTTTAAGCTGTTAACAGTGAACTCAGTGAGCTCTTCATCGAACTTCTCAACCGGTAGATTTCCACCATTGCTCATTGCAACACCTTCAAAATTAAACAAGTTAAAATTAATTATTCATATTCCTAAAAAAAATTTTTCATTCTAGGAAACTTATAGGAATAAATTCGAAAATTTATTAAAACGGGAGAAAAAGTCGTTTATTTCATTCTCATTACCTTTATCATTTTTAAATGATCCAAACATTGATTCTTGGGCGAAATTAGTTTAGTACTTTCTATCACAATTAGTTTACCATTCAACTAACAGTACAATACAATTTACTTTTAATAAGTCTTCATAAATAAAAAAAAAAAAATGAAAATTAAACAGGGAAAGTGGTAAATTATGTGATATCTGAAGATTCAGAAGACTAATCCACCATTATTAATATACAATTATTTGATGAAAGAAGTTGTGATTAATTACGAAAATCGTATATATGAGGATTTTGCTTACCAGTCATCATCATAGCACTGAGGACATTTAATGGTAGAGCTCCAGAATTACGAGGCTCAAATGAAATTATTGATGCTGGATTACCAATCATATGCATCAGCTGGAACCAACAAATATGCAACACCGGTAAAGTATTACCATTTTCCGCAGTTTTCCTACTATTAGCCGCAAACAATTTTACTTGTTCATCCGCTAAAAATTTAATCATTTATTACTGGTTGAATTTGAATTAAATTTTGAAATGTCTTTTTTTTTACTATTTATGGCTGTTAATTTCTTTTCTAACCTGCTAAATTAAAATAAGAAAGCTAGGAAACATTAATGATACTTATGATAGAAATTGTAAATAAAATAAACCGAAATGAAGCTGCTAACAAACAATCCAGCTTTTGAACTATTCACAGCTCAATAAAATTAAGTAAAAACTAACTTATGCTGATTGGACAGTAATCTTCACCATATATCTCCTGAACAATAATTACAGATAATGAAACAACCTTTCTTGCCCAATTCTCGATGAAGCTCACCTAAAACCTTCTCATCATATAACTTTATTAATAAGTTCTTCAACGAAATCTTTTTACTAAATAAAGAGTACAATGCAGCTTTCTTAGTGTCCCAAATAAACAAGCAAATAATAAACTAACTTGATGTCGCCAACGTTTGCTCAGGAAAGAAAACGTTTTCCAGTATGCTGGTGAAGGTATTTGCTCAAGACGAGCAGCACACAAAAATACATCCAGAAGTGTTTTTGTGACTTTAGCAGCCATTAGAGATGTAACATCATCTGTATATATTGAAAAACTATCAAATCTTTAAGTAATAAGAGGAAGAATTCAAAAAAAAATATTCCTATTTAAACCTAATTTTATTATGACTTGAATACTATGTATTAATTATAAACAATTCAAAAGTCTTCACGAAAGCCAAATATTTTTACCAGCTTATCTAACAATGACATTTAATGTGTATAATATCTGCTATTTATTATAATGAAACCATAGTATAGCATTTAATAAATATTATTTAAGCAGAGTTCAATTATAAATAACCAACCCGCACAAGTTTGTCCTGAAAGTAATAAATCAGCAGCATTGAGCAAAAACTTTAAAACCGCTGGCCAGATTATATCTTTGCATTTTCCATCATAAAGTAAACATTGTGCAACAGTTCGAAGAACATTGTCAATTTCGTGTGCCTGTTGTGTAGTAGCCATCGCTGTTCCTGTTTCACTATTCTTCCGAACGAATAGCGTTCGTAATGAATCCAAGAGAATGCTTCAACGATATGTTTTAATTGAGGTAACAAAATGAAAAAAATCAAACAATTAATAAATTTCCAAAAAAAAGTGAATGAACAAAACACAGAGCAAAGAAATCAATGTCTAATTCAGGGAACCTCGTAGATTATTTATACTGTTATTATGATATAAAATGCCGGATTTTCCTTATTATATACAAAAGCCCAGCACTCTTTCAATTACTCTAATGAATATAAGATTAAAAACAATTCTTAGAAACTTAGATGATCTGATGAGTTTTCTATTAGAGATTTGTCTGCAATACTTAGTAGTAATGCAGAACTAAACAGGAAATTACTCATAAAAGATTCCTTGATCACTTACGAAAAAAGGAGAAATAAAAGAAAAAAGAGAAAAAAAAGAAACAGTTTCTGCTATTGTGCTTTATAGGTAATTTAAGAAAACATGTAACATTCTTTTTGAACAATGTTATTTGAAAAGTATTACATATTACTTTAAATTATCCATAAAATATAGCAACAGCAATTTGTAATTAATGAACCGAACTAAAGATTCTCTTTCACTAACGAGAACAATGAAAGAACATAGATAGTCTTTAGCAAAGGTAAAAAAGTCTTAAAGATGCGACAAACTGTATATAATTCCCAGGATCGCGCTTCATCGGATCAGGAAGATGCGCTATTATACCTTTCGATAGTGCGTTCAACCACGTACAGTAAGCGCGAACTGCAACACAAAGTGCTTCGTGTTCTTTGTTTGTAGAATGAGATAACGTCAGAGCATAAGATATTACCTGCAAACGATTAACTGCTGAAGAAATCATTAATTTGATAAAGTATATACGCAAAAAATAACCCCTTCAGTGTGTTTTATGCAAGTAAAGAATTAACGAACAAATGTTTTATTTTAAATATAAGTTAACACAGCCTAACTATAAGTTTTATTTTTATATAAAATGAATCGCTTGCCAAATCACTAAAATATAAATTGGTGCAAAAAATGAAACAAAAATTTAAGTTACAACTTAAGAGTTAATGGAAGTAATTTCTAAACTCCGTGGAAAAAATTAAATGTGCGGCTATTCTATGCAGATATTCATTTCTAAACTACAAAATTCACAAACGCTTCACGTTCGTAAAATGATTCCTTGAACAAGCAGATTTAAACGTCATATTGCGCTAATCGTTTTGTGACTGAATATGCAAATATATAAATCATTGAGAATCCCGGTACATTTCAACATCATTTTATTCGCAAAAAACCAATTCCAATCTGTATTTTAACAATGTTTAATTTCTTAAAATTGAATATGAAAAAGGAACCTGTAAAACCCATGTGAGCTGTTCCTCGGTATCAATTTTAAGATGCATTCGTCCATTTAAATTCTCACCAATTTCATGTAGCAATAACTCTGCTATACTATCACTCGTCTTCCTGCAAAACAAAATAATTACATCGATAATAATATTTTAAAACTTGGACAAATTCTAAAAATTTCTTCCAAATATCAAGAGAACTTTAAGATTAATGCTTAAGTTATGGTATTATTCAGAAAAAATTACTTGCAAATAAAAAAAAACATACTTTGAAAAAACCGATAAAGATGACTGAGTAATATTTAATGGAAAAAATTCAATTAGTGGCCATTCCTCATAAAGATCCATTTTAAAATCATACAAATCAGCACATAATTTGTGCTGTTGTTACATTTTCAATTGATTTCGTCAAGCAATCCTCAAGTGTGAGAACGGTAATAAATTTGCTACACGATGATAGAATCCAACAAATGATCGATTTGAGAACCATATTACATCATCGATCCGCCTGTGATTTAAGTAACACTAAATGAATCAATGATACCATTACAATAAACTAATTAATACGAAGCTTCCGATGGTTTGGGATAAATCAGAAAGATTGTCCTTCAAGAAAGAATTGAATTTATAATGAATATCGTCAATCTCACTAATAGCTAAACATTGAATAACAGAAACAAATTCTTCATAAAAGTAATGCTAATCACCAAACACTGACTGAAAAAAGCCCGACATCCCAAACTTCCAAAATAATATGAATTGCAAATAAAACAACTGACCACAACTTCAAAAATTTTAGATGGTTCAGCATTTTCTTTCTAAGTTCTTGTGATCTAATTTAAAATTTAAAAGGAATCAACTCGACTGGTATGAAATTTTTGAACTAAGACATTGATCAAAAAATCGAAACATATTCATATTAAAAAAGGTTTCATTCAAAAAAAAAAAAAAAAAAAAAAAAAAAAAAAAAAAAAAAAAAAAAAAAAAA